>RJWM01011887.1:0-58177 GCA_004363535.1 Dasyprocta punctata | reverse complement strand
ATTTCCTGATAGCAGTTTGTGGACATGACTTGGTCTCAGGCACATACTCGAAATGGCAATTTTCCAGGGCATGAATTAGTAGGTTTTAAATTATGTACAATTTCAATTTTTCATATTGTCAGATGCTTTCCAATTAACTCTCCCCAGCAGTGCATAAGTGTCTCATTGCTCTATGTTCTCACCAACTTGTGGTGTTTCTAACTTTAAAATCTTTTGCTAAACTTTGGCTTATTTCTGATGATGAAGAAAGCTATCATTTCTCTATAAGGAATCATATTTTGTATAGTTTTTTTAAAAATATATTTTGTTTTATGGAAGACATCCCTTTACATTTCTTTTTAACCAGGAAAATGATTAAATCATTTATCTGCATTTATTAAAATAATTCCATAGCTTTTCTAAATTCATCTGTAAATGTGCTTAACTTTATTAATAAATTTTTTTAAATGTTGAACCCATTTTGCTTCATACTGATTGGCTTGGTTGTAATATTATCTTGAGATTTTTGCATGAATTTTTTTTTGTTGTTTTGTTTTTTTTGTGGCACTAAGGTTTGAACTCACAACCTTGCACCTGCCAGGCAGGCGTTAAGCTGCTGAGCCAAACTCCCAGCCTTTTGCATGAATTTTTACAGATAAGATGGGCCTGTAATTTTCTTTTCCTCTATTATATTACCTGAGATTAGATCAAGGTTATCTTCTTCTCATAAAAGAATTGGGAACTATTTCCTCTTTTCATGACATGAAACAGTTTGTCACAATTATCTGGTTCTATATTGACAAAATTTGCTGTTAAAATCAGCTGTATCTGGTATTTTGTCTGTGATAGATTTTTCTATTTTAATTCAAATTATTTAATTATTATAGGCCTACTGAGTTGCTTTTTTCCCTACTTCTTGAATCAGCTCAGGTAACTTTACAGAAAAAGAAATTTTAAAAGTTTTTGAATTTTCAAAATAATTGATTATGATTTTAAAACTTGTACTGTATCTACAATTATGTTCCTGGAGCATAATCCTAAATAATTACAGAACTAGAGTATATTTTTTGGCATTATTTACTTGTAACTTCTCTGCATGTTCTCTACCATTTATGCCACAAGTTTATTTATTTTGTTAAAGGATTTATTGCACTAATTTTCTCATCCTCATTATATCTTTGGGAGTTTTTTGTACATGAATTTCTAATTTCATCTTTATGTTTTTCTTCTTCCTATCTGGCTTTTTTTCTCTTTCTAGATGTACTAAATTTTAACTGACAAAAATTACATGTACTTATGGTATACCATTTGATTATATATATGAATATATATATTTATAATCACTAAAGCTATTTAGCATATTCATCATCTTGCATAGTTTTTCTGTTGTGTTTGTAGTGATAATATTTAAAGTCTACTCTTTTAGCACCTACACTATATAATACAAGATTAGAAACTACTGTCGCCATACCATATATTATATCTCTAAAATTTATTCATACCACCGAATTGAAACCTAGCTCCCTTTAACTGACAACTCCTACTTTCTACACTAATTGGTTCCTGGAAGTTACCATTTTCTGCTTTGTTTCTGTGAGGTTTGATTCTTTTTTTTTTGTTGTTGTTGTTCCTTAAGTATCCCTTACCTAAGTGAGACCATGCAGTATCCTTCTTTCCCTTGCTTATTTCACTTAGCAAAATGTCCTCCAGATTCATCTGTGTTGTTGCTAATAACAGGATTTACTTCTTTTCCAAAGCTGGACAATATCCCACTGTATATTTATATATCACAGTTTTTTAATCCACTCAGCCAGAGATGTATACTTAAGTTGATTACACATCTTGCCTATAGTGAATAATGCTGCAATAGACTTTTGAATATAGGTATCTGTTTGACATAATAGTTTTATTTCCTTTGAATAAATACTCAGACATGGGCTAGCTGGATTATACTGTAGTTCTACTTTTAATTTTTAAATGAATCTTTATACTGTTTTCTGTAATGGTTTTGCCAGTTTACCTTCCCAACAATAATGTACAAATTTTCTTTTTTCTCTACAGTATACATTTGCTAACACTTATGTCTTCTTCAGTATAGACATTCTGATGGTTTTGAGTTGGTATTTCATTGTGGTTTTTCATTTCCTAATGGTTAGTGGTGTTGAGCATACTTTTTATACCTGTTGACCATTTGTATGCTGTGTCTTGCTTGAGAAATGTTGATCAGCTATTTTACTTAGTTTTAAATGAAGTTATTTTCATGCTATTGAGTTATCTGAGTTCTATATATGTTTTGAATATTAACCTTTTATTAAGTGTGTGGTTTACAAATATCTAGGCTGGCTCTTGATTCTGTTTATCAATGTTTAGATAGTCAAATCCATGTTATTATTGTTTAATTCCTTTCTATTTTTAGTTGAGCTACAGTGATGTGTTTATTAGATATCTACTGTATGTCAATATTTGCTTTGTCTGTTTGCACTATAATTATAGTTCTCTTTCATTGGTTCTTAGGGTATGTCAAAATCCAGTTTGTGTTAACTTATACTATTGTTGCTGATTTAGTTTCTATTGCCAGAGTGTCACAGTTGCTGTTATTAATGTTTTATATGTAAGCCAGTATCCTTGTCACCTTTGTATCGTTAACAATACCCTGGTCCATTCCTGGAGTACTGGATACTGTGCCAATTACACTGCATCCTTCCATCCCAAATTAACTGAGTTAGCTGGATTTTGGGACAGAGACAAAGGCCTGTATTTAGCTAAGCCTGGAGTGCATCACTAAAAAGCAAACGCTAAGGAAAGAGACCTCCATATTAGCCAGCATGTCTTTCCAGTATAAGCCCTTGCAAACTTCAGCACAACAGAAAACAAATAAATAAACAAAAAATGTAGAAACATGATAAAAAAAAAAGGCAACAGATTATCTCTCAAAACTCCAAACTGCCCGAAAGCTAATCTGTGGAGCACTGAGGCAATGAAGAAGTAATAGAAATGCTACCAACTACAAAGAAAAAAATTATTACCAACTAAGAAAAGCCCAGGTCTCAGTGAATTCACTGCAAATTTCTACAAGAAATTTAGAGAAGATAAAATGTCAATATTCCTCAAACTCTTTAATAAAATTGAAAGAGAAAGAGCACTTCCAAGTCATTCTTGGAAGCTAGCATTACCCTACTTGCAAAACCAGAAAAGGACCCAACCAAAAAGAAGAACAACTGGTCAATCTCTTTAATGAACGTCGACACAAAAATCCTCAACAAAACACTGGCAAACAGAAAGCAAAAAACTCATCAAAAAGATCATGCATCATAATCAATTAGGCTTCATCTTAGGGATGCAAGTATGGTTCAACATATGTAAGTCAATAAAGTGAGTCAAAATTTTTCTTCTCCATGTTTTTTTTTTTTTCTCTATATTTTTAAAGGAGTGTTTCTCTCCAGGATTCACAGTTTCGGAATGCATGAAGCCACAGTTCTCTCCTATCTAGTATTATGGCCTGTGGGTTTGTGAGGTGCGCTTCCTCTTCCTGAGGCCCCTCTGTCTGTTTTACCTCAAGCTGGGACAACCTTCTAAACCAAGGCAAGTCCTTGTTCGCGTTGGAAGGTGGGGAAGGTAATTATATCTCTGATCTGTAGTAAATGTATGCAGGAGAGCAAAGTTTCAAGTAGCTCACTGTACATAATTCCAACACTTTCAGACTCAGCCCTTTCTGAGCACAACACAAGCCAAATCTGGCTTCTCACCAGGACTGCAGTCCTTGTCTCCTTCCCACCCTGAGCCAAACTTTTCAGGAGTCTATGTCTGCCCTCTCTGTAACCATCTCCTGTGGTTGTCTCTCACTCAGTCACTGTGGGAGGGTTGCACTGGAACCCTAAAGTGAAGGTGTTTTGTAATCTTTCTGAATCACAATGTGAAACAACCAACCCTTTCCAAAAATGGCACCTGATTAAACACTCTCTGGCAACATGGCAGGCGCTGTACTGGATTTCCTGCCAAGCTGTTGCCTGCAGTGTGGATAGAGTCACTGCAGAGCAAATATCCCTGCTACCATTGCAGTTCACACAACGGTGGTCTCCTCCTGGGGCCGGCACCGTTCACCTGGTCTGCTATTTCTTTCCAAAGCTCCAGATCCTGGGGCTTACTTTGTGTGTGAGAAATAGGCTCCCCCTGCTAGGAACTAAAGTATGCTTCCAGACTGCTTCATTCTTTTCTCTACATTGTGATCCATTTCTCCAACTTCGCCATAGCTTCTAATTTTCCTGTCACTTCTTCTTCAGCTCCCTAACCCTAACACACAATGGCACATGCATCTAACAAAGTGGACACATTCTGACCTCAGCAAGTTTATACCAACATCATGATCTCTTAATAATATAATTGATAACTTTTTCTTCCATCCCTCGAATACCATGTCTTGCATCCCTCCCCTCCCCCTTATTTGCTTCCTCTTGTCTAATAATAATCTTCCTTCTACTCTTTTCTTTTTTCAGATTCTGTGTGTTAGGGAAAGCATGCTTTATTTGTCTTTGTAAATCTTGTTTATTTCACTGTTCCTTCCATTTTCCTGCAAGTGACATAATTTTGTTCTTCTTTATGGATGAGTAATACTCCATTGTGTATGTACACCATATTTTCTTTATCCATTCATCTATTGAGAGATGTCTAGGCTCTTTCTATGTCACGGCTACTGTGAATTGTGCCAAAATAAATATGACTTTGCAGGTATCCCTATAATATATAGTACTGACTTTATTTCCTTTGCATGTACTACAAGGAATAACATAGCTGGGTGAAATGGTTGTTCTACTTTGTTTGTTTGTTTGAGAGATGGTCTTGCTATGTAGTGCAAGTTGGTCTTAAAATCATTATGTAGCCAAGGCTGGCTTTGACCTCATAGCAATCTTCCTTCCTCAGCCTTCCAAGTGCTGAGATTACAGGCTTGCACCATCACACCTGCTTTATTTTTAGTTTTTTGAGGAATCTACATACTGATTTTCATTGGGACTACACTAAAATTACCTTCTATACTGCTTCAAGAGATAGAAAATGCTGCACTGAATTGCTTTTCTAAAGCTAGGCGGCTAGCAAGCTGAAGGATTAACATTTCTTTTGGGACAAGACTATCTAGTAATTTAAAATGTGTCAAATATAAACCATATTCTCATTTTGAGAATTTTAATTTTTTGAGTCTCAAAATAATAACATTATATTAAAGTAAAACCATTTTCTTAAAAAAAAACAAAAAGAAAAAGAAAAGGAAAACAGTACAAGTAAACAATAAGGCCATGAGTCTTGGGCCCCTGGAGTCTGATCACTGGCCAAATTCCTGCCCTGCTCCCAGGCCCCAGGAAGGCACTAAGGTGCCCTACAGCCTCCAGGTGGCAGGGAGGGGAAAAAGGACACAGCATTCCACCATTCAGGGGCAGCCAGAAGCTCTGGCATGATGCATAGGAAAGAGAGGGAAAAGCCAGTGCACAAGGAGGTGGTTTCTGCAGCAGCTTCCTCCTGATGGTAACTGAGAAAGGTGTTTTGTGGCTGGGTCACCTGGATGAATGTTGCTGCCTGCCCCATCAGGTTCCTTGAGGTTGATGGCTCCCATCTTGGTGCAGTTAGGCCTCAGTCTGCAAGTATATCCAGAATAGTGTTTTCTACGTCCCCTTCATAAGGCATATCCAATCTACAGTCTCGTTCTCAATCTCTATAGTAGGTCATTCCTCCTGCATCTTTTTTCATGGTTGTTTTCAGGCTCTTCATGGAGATTATCTTGAGCTTCTATCCATTTCTCTCCATCACTTCTCATGCAAAACTGGTGTGGCCTAAGAACATTGCTCCCAATGTAACAGAGTCAGCTCCAGCTCCAAAGACTTTGGAGACATCTCCTGATACTTGTATCCTCCATTGCAGATGTGTCCCTTGAAGCCATGGGGGAGTCTGTGAGTTCAACATTGCACTCAGCTGGGGGAAGCCCACTCAGGCCTTGGTGCAGGTGGTGCACATGGGACCAGGTCCAGCACCCACTTTGATGATATCTGCTCCTGAAATAACAAGCTCTTCTAACATCTCCTGTCACTACCATGCAAAAGTCGATTTCAGAATAATTAGAATAAATACAGTGAATTTACTGTGGAGTAACAATGAGTTTTTCCTAGGCCTAGTGAGGCTTGTTGTTTGTTATCGTTGGGACTGTCGACCTTTTCTAGGTCTGCCTTATGCTTGCAGAGTCCGATTTTTCTCCGGGCCAGCAGCCAGGGTTAGCCTTGTGCACTACTTTGTTCTTTTCTCTATATCGCCTTTCTGTTTCTCTGTGATTTTCGCACTCCTGTTGGATATTTCTTACTTCCAGCTCTTCTCTTTCTCCATAGTATTTTCCAGCTGTCTTCATTCCAGGTCATGGAGAGAGTGTGAACTGCTGCCTACTTTGACTCCACCATGTTGATCTTAATCTTTGTGTTTCTTAATGTTGGCATTTATCAAAATAAACTTTTCTTAAGTATTTTGATGTATCCTTATAAGTGTTAGTAGGTTGTATTTACATTTTTACTTGACTCAATATTGTTATTTCCCTTTCAACTCTTCTTTAGCCTATTGGTTGAAAAAGAGTTTGCTATTTAACTTCTGTATTTGTGAATTTTCCAGTTATTCCTATTTATTTCTAATTTTATAACACTGAAGTTACAAAATATAGTCGAAATAAATTCAGTTTTATTAAATTTGCTAGATTTGTGATCTAATACATGATCTATTTTGCAGATCATTTCTTGTGTGTTTGGGAAGAATATATATTCTGCTACTGTTAGATGGAATGTGCGTATAGATCTGTTACATCAGTGGGTCTATGTCTCTATCAAATTCACTGTCTCTACTGCTTTTCTTCCTGGATGAGCTAACCATTGTTTAAAGTGTGGTATGGAAATCTCCTATTATGATGGTATGCCTGTTATTTCCCTATAGCTCTGATATTTGTTGTATATATTTATGTGTTTTGATATTGGGTTCATAAATATTTGCAATTGTTATATCTTCTTGATTAATTGATGCTTTTATCGTTATATGATGAGCTTCCTTAGCCCTCATTACAATTTTTGGCTTAACGACTGTCTTTTGTGATGCACGTACACCTGCCTCTGATATTTTGCACTTGCTATTTGCATGGAATATCTTTTTCAGTAAGTTCACTTTTTGTTCTACATGTGTCCTTCAATGTGAAGTGAACTTCTTATAAGCGTAGTTAGGGCTTTTAAAAAACTGTAGTCACTCTATGTCTTAATTTAATACATTTACATTTAAAATAATTATTGGCAGATAAGGACTTAGTAGTACTATTTTATTTACTTTATTTTTTCTTTGTTACTTACTTCATCCTTTCTTCCTCTCTTGCTATTTTCCTTTGTGAAAGGACTTTTGGAGGCACCAATTCATTTTTCTTTAACTTCGTATCTGTTAGAAGTTTTTATTGTCAGTTACTTTGAGGATTACACAGCAGTCTTACAAATTTTATTTTAAGCTGATAGTAGCTTTTACTGCTTATAAGACCTAACCTCAAGTCAGATACAGTGGGGCACACCTGTAGTCCCAGCACTTTGGGAGACTGAGCCAGGAGTTCACAAATTCAAGCCTACTCTGGGCTGATTGACTTGGCAAGATGCTTTCTCAACAGAAAAAATAACAAACTAATGTCTGGGGGTGTATCTCAGTGTGAAAGTATCAGGGACCCGGCCTAGACCCCCAATCTCTTGAACAAGTGTACGGCGAAGGTTTAAATAAATGAGACAAGTGTTATAATTTTAGGGCTCCAGGAGGATCAAAGCCCCTGCAGAGTTCTTGACTCTGCAGCTATCATGAGGGTTAAGACGAAGAGCCTCTTTGGGCCACCCATATTTATTTTTTCATAATAAACAAAGAGAGGATTTAGAGGAAAGCAGGGAACGAGCAGGACCTTGGGAGTCACTCCAAGGACTTCTCTAAGTAGTAATTTGTGCCAATTTTAGGAGAACCGTTTTCTCTCCATGATGACATTTATGGTAGGAACAGGACTGCAGGTGCAGTCTCTATCTATTTAACTGAGTCTGAGCCAGGCATCGGTGACGGCTACCTTATCTTGCCTTTTGAGGTATCTCTGACATCACAGGTCAGTACAGACCTCCGTCAGGACCAGCGATTCATAGAGGTTCACTTACTATGAATCAGCTCCCATTGCCAGGCAAGGGGCCTAGGCCTTGGACAGGCTCACAGAAAAACAGAAAGCCAATTAGTTAATTTTAAATCCTGCTCAGAGCTGCTTCGTAGTGGTCTCCAACATGAAGGCCCTGCATTTGATCTACTGTACTGCAGAAGACAAATAAACAAACAGAAGCAATTCATCACTTTGAATTATTCACCTCTAGATTTTATGTTATTTATGTCACATTTTTTATCTTTTAATATTTTGTATCCATTAAAGAATTATTGTGGTTCTATCTTATGATTTCTAAGTCTTCATTGAGTTTCTCCTGTTGTTCATGTATTATTCCCTGATTTTGTACAGTTGTTCTCTTCTAACCATTTTAAAAATTATTTTGAATTACTTATTCTGTCTCCATTTTTTAGGGGGAATTATTGAGGATTCATTTGTTCTTTTCATTGTGTGGTATATCCTTAATTTTTATTTACTCGCAACTTTCCATCAGTTTAAGCACATTTGAAGAAACAATTTCTCTGTCTGTATACATGGATTACCTTTGCTTGGGAAATACTTTTACTACATATCTTTCCTAGAAATTCTAGTTTTTTTAAAACTTTCTAAGGTGTCCAAATTTTGTTAAATTGTGTTTCAAGAACTCACACAATTTTGTTAAAAGAATTAAATAAAAAAAAGATTTGATAAAAAAGACAAGAGAACATAATGATAAAAGGACACACATATAGATGGCAAAATTTATGATGGCACAGCTTTAAAGTGTTCAGTTTTACAATGGTGCCAAAATAATACAAACTTGATGGAAACTGTATTTCAAATTTTGAATTTTCTCATCTTTTCCTGAGCTAGTAGTATGCAGTGTGACACCATTTTGTGATGCTGTGTAGTGGCAATAAACCACAACCCCCAGGAAGCCAGGCAACCATGTGGATAAACTCTATAGTGTGCTGCATGGTAAACATGATATTCAATAAGTTAATGTGTTACATGTACTTTTGACTTGTTATTTTCAATATCTGATGGATTCACCAGGACTCAATCTCACCATAAATTGAAGAGCAATTGTATTTGAAAGGAGACCAAATTAAATGTCTAAAACAGGAAAATATAGTAACTGAATTCAAACATTTAATGGGATAATTAAGCAGCTTACTGGAAAAACTGAAAATCTAGTAATTTAAAGAAAGAATGAACCTCATGGTTACAGGATCCAGGTTGGATTGTGTGATCTGTAACATATTATTTACTCATCTGAAATTCTCAGGAGTTTAGTGAAATTTGTTAATGTATAAACTTCTGCTAATAGTTGTTTTTGTTTTCTGTATGTGTTTGTAACTTTGGATTATAAAGTCACTATTAAAGATTTATCTAAGAGAACCTCTGGTGTTTGAAGTTAGGGTGTGCTCTTCAGTTTACTTTTATGTTTTTCTACTCCAAATGTCTAAAGGATATTTACTATCAGTGTAAAAATAGTACAATTTCTTAGATATTTCTGTACCAATCAGGCAGTATAACTTAAACCTCAAAAACTTTAGTCAGGCTAGAACACGATTAATAAAACACTTGTAGTAAGATTTTTTATTCACAGATCATATCAGATGTATTTCTCTGACTTTTTTCTCTGCTAGTTAGTGAGTGTTTTTGTCTTCCTTTCCTTTGATGTTGAAAATCTTTGAAGTTCTCTGCCTTGTTTTTCTATCCGTGTGCATATGAAAACAATCCCAAGACTCATTCTCCCACTTCATGAACACAGCCAAATGATACACACTTTCACTCACTGATGATGTTTTCAGTTATCTGCTTCTTATTTCAGCCTTAGCTCATACTTAAAGGATGTTTATAGTGGAAATATTTTCAGGAAATCTAGTCCAAAACAATGGTAGGCCTAGAAGTCCTCCTTAAAGTGTTTGTTGGGATCGAATGGGGAATCTAGCTACAGAAGTGTTTTGAAGATTGATGAAAATATGTTATACCTCCTAAAATGGTACGCTTGGTCAGAATTTTTATTATATAATTAAATCTCTTACAGTCTTTGTTACTTTGTTTTTCTGGATCCTGGCACTGTGAGGTTCATTTGTTTTCACTCTTGGTTTAGAAATGTACTTCTTTGGCTCCAAACGTTCAAGGATGTGAAGAACTGGCCCTGGTTGAGGTTTTCCTTCAATATCAAATCTCTTGTCAATCCATTTCCCATTAAAATACAAGAATTTCAACTTGCTACCAGCACACATTCACTTTTCAGTATTAGTTACTGTAATCTGTAAGTGGAAATGCCACTACTAAAACCAGAGAATGATGTCTTTTCTTCCCAGTGATTATCCATATACCAAAGCAATGTAAAGACTGGGCCAGGGATATAGCTATCTGGCAAGTGCAAGATCCTAAGTTCGATTCCCGGTACCAAAAACAAAATAAAACAAAACTAAACTAAAAAAACAAACCAAAAACCAATGTAAAAATAACAATAAAAGCAAGATATTTCACAGTAATCTTTGAGGATATGGCTAGGACTGTAACCCACAAACTATTTTGGGGTGAAGACAGCAGACACAAACACTGCTTGTGAGTATTCTTAAGGCAAATGGCAAATGGATTTCATTCTGTAGTCACGGAAGAAGAGATACCCAGGCTGAAGGAATGATATACACAACTGCAGAAAGCCTTGGAAAAATCAGAATCTCAGAGGGGATACCCAGAAACAGAGCAAGTCTCCCTCACCCAGGAAAAGAATGACCTGCTTCTTCAGCTGCAGGCCACGAGTGGTCCCACCACATGTTCTTTATACCCAGCTTTTAATTACACTCTCTGTTTCTACAGGCTGTGTTGCTTGGGGGAAAGAAAGAAGCAGGAGCCTTTTGAATACTGTAGATTCTAGTCAATCACAGACAATGGAAACACTTAAGAGACACTTTTCTTAGTGAAGCGATTTGATTAGCAGGGTGTCTGAAAAAGGGGACAAAGCAGCAGGAGTGCATATTGTGTAGTTACAATACCACCATAATCTGCCAGGAGGCCAAGAAGCTGTGGGTTTTACTTTAAATTTGTATGTAGCTCATGATCCATTGGCAAATCAGTGGGCAGAAACTTAGTTTGTCCAAGAAGGGTTGGTCTGAGATCTTGAGGATTACTGCAGTATGCTCCAAGTTGTAGTTCCTCATTTATGTTGTTTTATTTCTTCTTTCTTAGTCTAAGTCAACATCACTAATGAGTTGAGTGTCTAACCTGGTATATTTATACTTTGTCTTTATATTGAACCTATTTGTCAAGCTTTTACATTAAAGAGAAAGATGCCTAGACCCCACTCTCAGGTATTTGATCAAGCCCTTTGTAGTCCCAAGGATTTATGTGGGTAATTCTGATATCTGATCATGATTAAGAAGAATTGGCTTGAAAAACTCTTGTTGCTTACCAATGAACCAGCTTCAGATCCTGCTTTATTTGTAGTTTATACTCCAGACATCTGGTCCTGGCATTCAAGCCTCTTGCCAATCTGATGCCTTCATGCCATTACACTGCTCCCTTTACATCTTTTCTCCCCAGCCACTTGGACTGCAGTGCTGTGATGTGCAAGCTCCCAAAGGGCGGAGATGAAATCATACCCTCCCTTATTATACTCTCACTGACTTATCACACTGTTAAGTTGAAAAATGCTGGGTTCAAATACAATTATTTAAACATATTTTCATATCTTCTGAACTTTCCAAAACCAGAAAGAGAGAGAAAAAAAAAAAAGATTACCACAAACTGAGAAAATGTAATACTTTTAGACTGACCCAAATTATTCTTTTATTTGGAATTGTGCTATTGCCAATGTTTCAAAAGGCCATGAAATCCACATTTCTGATTCATATTTTTGGTGTTTATCAGCCTCACCTGGGATTCTTGTTAAAAAAACAAATTCCTGAGTCCTATCCAAAACCACCGTAAGATCCATCCTGTAAGAATCACAGTTTGGGACGTATTGCAGTTTAGAGGAGAGGTGGCTGAGGTTCGGATAACAGCCTTCCAGTTCCTGACATTTTTTCTATTAATGGAAAGTGATATGTGCCACTTAGGGAGCTGTAGGAGACAGAAATGGACTTACCTTATGCAAAGGTGTGGTAGATAAAAGATCCTGTGCTTGCTAAAGATTGTTAAGCATGATAAACACATGGAAACAAGTTACAGAACAAACCCACGCAAGCTGAGGTGAGTTCAAATTGTAGATATGAATAAAAGTTGATGGAACCATGAATTTTTTACATTTGTATTTTAAAGAACACAGCTAGACCTCAAAGGTATGTAGTAGTCAATGATTCTTTTAAAATCCTTTACTTAAAGCACTCACTAGCAGAACTGAGTAAACCCATTCTGATTAACATTGAAAGTATATGAGACAAAAGCACTCATGGGGAAAAGAACTTTGTACTATAAAACTGTCACACCCTTGCTCAACTGGCAGCCAGTGATGGCTGACTGGATGGTCCTCTTTGGTGAAGGTAGCATGATCTATGAAAGAGATGGATGGGAGGCAGCAAGCAGCTATTCTAGATATTAAGTTGAGATGAACTAAAATCAAATGTCCCTGTTATTTTCCCAAATATCAGAAGACTCTTTGATTTGCATTGAGCCTTTCTGTGTATCTTGACTTTTTAAAAAAATTTAGTCCCTCTCTTTTGGATCTTCAGATTGATGGCTTTGATTTTTCTATCTCTCTTCTACGCCTGCCTTGAGCCAGTCTGTCAAGCAGGAAGCTATTCTATGGACAGGAGTTACCGCAGGAATAATAATCTAGATTTTTACCTGTTTTTGTTTTTGTGTTTTCTACTCTTGATCTAATTAGTTGACGCAACTTAAGCAATTCAAAAGAATAGTTAGTTAACAAATAGCCAAGACTGGGATATTGTGGAGGATGGAAGCGATGTGGAGATAGAAGATAAAGATGTATATGAATTTATATTGCAGTGAGATGTTGATAACAAGGAGCTTTTAAGTGCTTACTCATAGAGAGCCGGGTTCAAAGTTATGAAAGATACACTCTAGCCAAAAAGCTGCTTCATTTTTTCTTTGACCTGTAACACAGGAACAACAGTTCACTCAGTAAGATTTGGAGGCTGTGCATGCAAAAGGATAAAAGAAAAAATATTTTGTGCTCTATGTGTATAACTTGTGAAATTTACTACTGGTACAATTTTTGAGGCAAAAATTTGATTTAAAAATGGTAATGAAATCTAGTTAGTGACTCACAAGAAATTATATGAATTCTATATTCAGCCTGTGTATAAAAAGTATTCAGCTTAGCTTCAGCTCAATTGATTAGTAAAAGATATATATTAAATAAGTGTATGTGGGTACTTATAATAATTTTATAAGTATTTTATTGTCTAAAGGGGCACCGCTTCCTTAAAAGAGGGTATTCTAAACAGATATCAGCCTCAAAGCATAAACCGACATTGATGCTTTTTGAAGCTGTGATTTCAGCAGCACGTGACTGATTGTTGGCGGCATGGCAGTGCCTCAGGCCACCAGAATTCAATTAAGTGCTTCAGAGGAGGTCATTTAATCTACTAAATGGGCCTGAAAGATGAAGAGCTCTTCCAAACACAAGCAACTCCTCCACATCTCGACTATAGAATTGGGGACCTGGGAATATCATTTCAGCTGTCTAGGAAAAGTAGGTGAAAGTGCTGGGCAGAGGGCAGGCCATTATCTCTTTGCTCTGTGTTAAGCAGCATTTTCGCCTAGCTGATAAATTACTTCCAGCTGTTGGCAACAATTTTCTCCTCATCATCGCAGGAGCAAGAGAACCTGGCAAATGTTGAAGAGCAGCGCGCGTTGCTGATTAAATCCAAGATCCAGCTGGAGGCCAGAGTCAAGGAGCTGTCTAAGCGTGTGGAGGAAGAAGAGGAGATAAATTCTGAGCTGACTGCCAGGGGGCGGAAACTCGAAGATGAATGTTTTGAGTTGAAGAAAGAAATCAATGACCTGGAAACAACATTGGTGAAGTCAGAGAAGGAGAAGCATGCTATGGAGCACAAGGTACTTTTTCCATGATATTACGAAGGCATAGATGCCTGATTTTCATTTTCAAATCAGGTTTTGATACCAGAAGTGCTATGTTTAATTTCATTAATGCAGTGGCAACTTTACAGCAGTGGGAACTAGAACAAGTATAAAGAATCTGACAAATTCTGTTGTCCCAATGCATTTATGGACCCTCACTTAAACTATCAAAGAAAAGCTTTTCATTTGTTTCAGTCTTACTGAGTCTGAAATCTAATGCAGCAAAATGATTTCACTGGGCCCATACATAGGTATACTTTTTTGAAGGGGAGAATGAGCATGATGCCATTTACTAAAAGGTGATTTGGGATGTGTTGATATCCCCAGCTCTTCCAAATTGGAATTTGACATTGAAGTCATCACTTTACTTCCAGTTAAGGATTCCAGCATTTTGTTTATTTGTGTGTTTATTTGTGCATCTATTGTCTCTGTGGACTGAGATTAGTGAAGCATCATTATCAAAACTTTAACAGAAAGCTAATCTCCAAAACAAAACTGATTTGATAGATAAACAGTGGCCTTTGTGTCTATTGATTCCCTTTCATAAAAAGCGCATGAACCTGAAATAGCTAGTTTCTTCTTTCGCATATGCTGTGTGCTGGAACTTTTCTTTAGCTGCCACTTTTCTTAGGTGCAGCATGATAAGAACATGCCCCCTGAATCCTCAGAAGGAAACTAAATTACCTTGAGTTGTGTTATTATATAATATACTGCTCCAAAAATTGACCATGCAATTATCTACATTGAAGATATATTATTGACTAGAATACCTTACTTCTTGGCTATGCCAGATAACATATTTTGTGGAAGAAAAAGTGCATTTGTAGTTTTAAAAAGTAAAGAATTTGGATAAATGTAGTCCTTGAAGACAACAGGCGTTTTAACTTGAATGATAATAATCATTTTGACTTGAGTGAAATTGTATCTCTTTGTGGTTTTGATTGTAAGTCCTTGATGATTAGTGAGATAGAACATTTTCTGTAAACATTTTAGACATTTTTACTTGTTTTGAGAAGTATCTGTTTAGTTATTTAACCTATTTTTAAGTGGATTATTTGTAGGGATTTTGTTTGGTTTGGTGTTCAGCTTTTTGAGTTCCTTATACGGTCTAGATGGCAATTCCTTCTGGGTAGTTTGAAAATACTTTCTCTCATTCAACAGGTTATTTTTAATTTTGTTATTTTATTGTACAACATTTTTTAATTTGATATAATCACATTTGTGTATTTTTGCTTTTGATGCCTGTTCCTTTGTGGTCCTATCTAAAAATTATTGCCTATGCTAATGTTTTAAAGTATCTCCTCTATATTGTGTTGCAGTAAATTCATAATTTTAGATTTAACATTTAGTTTTTGATACATTTCAAGTTCATTTCTGTGTATGGTGAAAGAAAGGGATCTATCTTCACTCCTCTGCATAGTCATATCAAATTTTTTCAGTCCTGTTTATTAAAGAGATGATTTTCTTTCTGTGATGTAAATTCTGGTTGCTGTTGTCATCAACTGGGTTTAGGAATGTGGATTAATTTCTGAGTTCTCCATTGTGTTCCACTGGCCTGTGGGTATGCTTTTCTGGTGGCATTATACTGTTTAGCTTACTGTATAGCTTTGCGGTATTTTTTAAATTTATTGGTACAAGTTACACATACATAATGATGGCATTCATCATAGGGAATTTGTACCTGTACATGATATATCTTGATTCCTGTTTTTTCCCATTACCCTCCTCTTCCTTCAACGTTTCTTCCCCTCCTTATTTACAAAGCTTAGTTTCCATTTTATCCTCCTTTTCTTACATTTTTTTGTGATATGTTTGGAGTCAGATATTGTGATGTGACCAGCATTGTTTTATTTGCTCAAGATCCTTTGTGTATTCTGAGTTTTTTGTGGTTCCTTATGAATTTTAGAATTGTCTTCTATTTCTATGAATAAAGTCATTGATAGTTTGATGGGAATATAATTAAATCTCTAGGTGATTTTAGCAATTGTAATTATTTTATTCCATGTGTCCATTATTCATGTCCTCTTCAATTTCTTTCATCAATGTTTTGTAACTTTTATTGTACACATTTTTAATTTCCTTGAATTTATTTCTAAGCATTTTTATAACTACTGCAAGTGTGATTGTCTTCTTAATTTCTTTTTCAGGAACTACAGTACATTATTGATATATAAAAATGTTAGTATTTCTATGATGATTTTGCATTATGTAACTTTGCTGAATTGGCTTTTAAGTTTTACCATTTTTTTGATGAAATATTTAGGTTTTTCTGTATATAAAATCATGTCACCTGCAATCATGGATAATGTCTTTTTTATATTTAGATATTATTTATTTCTTGCCTAATACCTCTTGCTAAGACTTCCTCTACTATATGAAATAAGTGGGAAAAGTGGACAAATTTTTTCTTGTTCCCAATCTGAAAGGTAACATTTTTAGCTTTTCCTTTTTTATTGACTATGAGTTTTCTGCATGTTTTATTTTGAGGTGTGTTCCTTCCTATCTAATTTGCAAAGTTTTTTCTTATTTTTTAATCACAAAGGGATGTTGAATCTTCTCAAATGCTTTTTTGTTTCTTTTGAAATGTTTGTATAAGTTTTGTCTTTCATTCCATTGATGTAACATGTTTACTGATTTATTTATATTGAGCGACCTTTACATCCCTGGAATGATTCCCACTTGATCATAGTGCATAATCTTTTTTATGGCTGTTAAATTTAGATTTTTAGTATTTTATTGAGTTTCTGACTTTGCATCAATCCAGACTAGTCTATAGTTTTCGTTTTCTGATGTACCTGTATGGTTTTGGAATTGGGGTAATGCTGATGTACTAATGTTCTAATACTGTTTTACAGAATTTGGCAGAGTTCCTGCCATTTGAGTTTTCAGAATAATTTAGGAAGAATTGGAATCAGTTCTTCTTTAAACGGCTTTTTTAGGATTCAGCAATAAAACCATCAGGTACTAGCAAATTTTTGGTAGGAAATTTTTAATCATTGGATCAATCCTATTATTTATTATTGGTCTGTAACTTGTATATTTCTTCTTGTGTCAATTTTGTTAGATCTGTGTGTATTTGATAATTTACCTATTTTTTCTGTGCTCCCTGTTTTTAAACATGTGAATGTTTATAGTTTCTTATGATCCTTTGTGTTTCTGTGATATCAGTTATAATGTAACCTTTTTCATCTCTGATTTTGAGTCTTTTTTTCTTCCCAGTTAGTCTATTTAAAGATCTGTCAATTTTCTTAATCTTTTTCTTTTTCTTCTCCTCTTTCTCCTGCTGCTCTTCCTCTGCCTCCCCCTACTCCTACCAGAACATACCTGTTCTAGTAAGTTTTATATATCCCTATGTTTTCATGATGATAGCTATAATGGTTGATACATTTTGTTAATTGGAGAAATTTAAAAGTTTGATAAAGTGACTCAGCAGCGGGCCAGGGGCTTCACTTTGTAAACACCCTGAGTTTGTGCAAGAAGAGCACTGGAGATGTCGTGGGTATAAGGGATACACCCTAGGGTGGAAAACCTACATATAAGGGAGAAGAAGAGACTTGTTCCCCCCACCGAATTTTGCTCTTGCTGCTTTTGCTGTCTTCTGCCATCTTGAAGTGTTAACCCTGTGCTATGCTGCCCTGCCTTTTAGACAACTGATTACAGACTGAAACTTCTACAAACTGTTAGCTAAATAAACCTTTCTTTCTTAATTCTGTGTGTTGGGTATTTTGTCTCAGTAATGAGAGAAAAGTAACCAAGAAAATAATTATCATCCTTTTACATCTAGTGCAAGGACTTTCTTAAGTATTTCTGGTAGGGATGGGTCTGGTACTTACGAATTACCACATTTTCTTCTTATCTTGGAAAGAACTTATTTTTCACTTATATATGAAATCTAACTTTTAGGATATACTGTTCTTGATTGACACATATTGCCTTTTAGTATTTGATTATATTATCCTATTCTTTTCTGACTTTAAAGTTAGTTTTCTGCTCAGAAATCTATGTCTAATTGGATATTCCTTTTTATGGGACTTCATGACTTTCTCTTACTGGTTTTTTAATATTTTCTCTTTGTTTTGTGCTTTTGAGCATTTGACTTTTGTACTTTTGATAATAAAAACCACGTATTTGAGGTTTTGGAATGTAAAGTGGAACTTCCAAGGTCCTTAGACTGATTGTGATTGGTGCTGGGTTTGTAATGCTGTTTGCTTCCTTTGGGAAGTTGATAGTAATTTCTTTAGGTCCCAGAAAATAAGCACATGTGGTACCAGGTGTTTAATTACTAGCAGCTATAATACAAAGTCTATGGAATATAGAGGAGATCTTCCCTAGAACTTCTGGGGATGTGTAGGTTAAGTTTGGGCTATGACACTGATATCCATCTCCTGGAGAAGACCTCACCTAAGACACACATATTAGGCAAGGGTGTTGCTGGAGCTTGTGGTTTTTGAAGCTGGTATAGTTATCTATAGGATATGAATAGGAATGTCCCTAAGTCATACAAGGCAAACTTAGTTGGGACAAGGCCTGTGACATTGGTGGCCATTGTTCTGACTGGCTTTAAAGGTCTGTTGCATCTCCAGTGGTGTGCTGAGGTTTACCATTGAAAGATATGGCACAAGGCACAGTTCTACTTACTCTATTGAAAAATACTTGCAAGATTCAAAAAATACTTTGAGATTCTAAAGGTGATGCCCTGTTCTGCCTCTATCCATACAGTGAAATAAAAATAAGAATGTTTCAGACCAATTTAAAAATGTATAGGTGCATAATTCTTCCTCTCTCCCTCTTAGCTGATATAGAGTATAAGCATACATTTGCTTATTAGTTCCAAAAGTTTAGTCTTTATAAAAGTGCTGACAAGGGTAGGTAGGATTTTAGATTATCTACCTTTTATTCCTGTCTTTCTGTCTGTTTCCTCTATTGACTGCCTGTTAGTTTTCCTACTTATCTTTCTAAAACCACTAATTGCGTATCTCATAAAGTATCAATATAAGAAGTTACGAGTGTTGTGTATACAGATACACACATGTACTCTCACTGGTGTCCTAGTCCATTCCGGGTGCTATAACCAACTGGCTTAGATTGGGTGACTTACAAACTACAAAAATTTATTTCTCACAATTCCGAGGTTTCAGAACTCCTAGGTCAAAGTGTTGGTAGATCTGATGTCTGGTAAAAGTCTACTTCCTTGCTCATACCAGGAATCTTCTTACTGTGTCTTCACATGGTGGTAGGGGAAGAGATTTTTGTGAGATGTTTTATATAATAACCAATTCCTGAAGACTCTGCTTTATCAGCTTTTCACTCCCCAAAGCCCCACCACTAATATCATCATTACCCTGGGGGCTAGTTCAACATATGAATGTTGGGCAAACAGAAACTTTCAGTTTTTAGTACCTAGGATTCATCTACTTTCAGGTTTTTATGTATGAGTTTCAGAAATTCTCTTTCCTCACCCAATTTGAATTTTATATTTTTACTGGTTAAAGGAAATATTCCCCATTGTTGAAAAATAAACATTTCAGTAAACAAAAGTCAAATTTTACCTTTATCTGGCTTACTGATAAACTGATCTCTATATCACTGTTGATAACACTAATCCAGACAAACTAGAATGTTTTGTCTAACCTGATGGGGTATTAGAATATGTCAATGTTATTGTCTAGAAGAGAATGCCAAGGTAATGAAGAAGGTGTGGAATCATGTCAAAACATTTGAAAGGGCAAAGGATACTGAGTTTGAGGACCCTGGAGGGCTGTGAAATACTCGTGGATGATCACACAGAGACAAGGTTGTTTGGTATTGCTCCAGGTAACAAAGCTGGAACTTGTGGACAAAATTTAGAAAGGCTATTTTTACTTCTGATGAAGAAACACTTCTGAATAAATGGACTCATCCACCCATGAAATGAGCTGCCATGTGAAGAAGTGAGATTCGCATCCCTGGAAAATGATCAAAGAGGGACCCTGGCCACATACTGCTTTCTTCCCCAGGACAAAACTCATAGTGCATAATCTTCCATCATTGTGATTTCTAGATTATTTTACTAACCTATTGATGTATACACTATTGATTTTAAAATACCTATGTAACTGTGTGCCATTTACAGAATCTGTGCTTGTATTTTTCTTCCTTTTTTCCCGTAGCTAAGTGGTTAATGAACACATTAGTAAAGTATAAACTCCATGAATTTATCGGGGTAAATAATCTCTCCTTTTCTCAGTGCCCTTGAGTGAGAGAGGAAAATGAGAATGAGCTGTGAAAAAGAAAAGCGCAAACTGGAGGCTGTTTGAAAGACGAGCCAGGAAAGTGGAGGAACTGGAGTGTATCCTATGGTGCTAGTGGCTAGAAAGTCAGCGCCTTTCTACTACATGCATCTCTGGGACAGAGACCTTGTGTTGAAAGGAGAGCTCTCTCATTTCATGTATCTCAGGATCCAGGCTGAGCACCCTGAGACCTAAGGCAAAGTTAACATGCCTGAGAGATGCATTTTTGTTTTGCTAGACTTAGTCATACAGTTGTGAAAAGAGAATAAATGCATAATCTAGGAGATGTCATTAAGTAGATATAGTTCAGAAGGTATCTGACTAGAAGAAAATAAAAGGTGAGGTGAGAATTATTGAGAATTTTGGGGATACTAATAAAAAATAAAAGCATCCCACATTTGTTACTTATGATTAATCAGTGGTGCAAAATGAAAAATAAAATTTTGATCTGAAGGTTTATGTACTTGCTATTCATTAAAATAATATTGTTTGACAAGTAAAAACCATTTGTACTTATTTGCTTTTCTCAAATAATGTGCTGTATAATATTAAACCCTAAAACATAAATCAGAACATGATAATAAAATTATGGAAACTTTCAAGTCTGTGGATTGTTTATGACACAAAGAATTCTGGTTTTTCTCTCAGGTTAGTTCTGTTAATCAGTTAAATGGATTTTCTCACATTATCCTTTCTGTCTCACTAGCCTTTTGTTTCTTTTGGTGACAAGTAAGGATGTCTAACTTATTTAGATTGGATCATTAAACAGGAAAACAGTGAAATTCAAGCAAAAGATAAGGCTAGATTAATGCAAGGAGTATATGAATAATTGAGGTTCACAGTAAAGAAGGAAAGTGTGTCAGGTAAGTCTCTTTGAGTTTCTGGCTTTTTTGTTTGTATACAAGTGTTGCATTATACGTACTTGTGAGAACTGATGAATGCCCTACTAGTTGGTTACTAAACTTGAAAGGTGTTTGGAAAAGATGAAATAGCCTAATGAATATGTTGTAATAGTGTAAAGCAAAATGATAGTTCCCCTAGCACTCAATTTTAAAGATTGTATTTCACCTCAGCAAAGTGAAAATGACACTGTTTGAGGACCATAGTTCAAAGAGTTTCAGTATCTTAGAAATCTATATTTTCAGGAAGTTTGAACTTCATCATGAAACCTTTTCTCTAAATGCACATATCAGTACTTGAAACTTCATACAAGTGAAAGGAACCATTTCAGGTTACTGATGACAGAACAATCACTAAATGGTGGAAGGATTATTAGCTATTAATTTCCTAATTAGCTATTAGCTGAATTTCCACCTTATGCTTTTTATGCACAAAATATCCAGTTGCATTGAAGTATTCAATGTGACACCAAAGTCATACCACTATTGGAAGATGCGGCATTATTCTGTACAGCCAGGATGCAGAAACTATCTAAATACAGTGTCCACTGATGTATAAAAGGGTAAAGTAATTGTGATATATATAGAGAATAAAGTATTATCCTTAAAAAGAAGTAAATACTGCCATATGGGACAGCATGGATGAACTCTGAAGACATTATGTGCAGGGAAATAAGCCATTCACAGAAAGAAAAATGCTTGCATATGAGGTAACTAGAATAATCAAACTTATGGCAACAAACTCATTGAATGGCAGTTTCCAGGGGCTAAGAGAAAGGGGAAATGGGGAATATCTGTTTAATCGGTGTAAAGTTTCAGTTATGAAGAAAGATTAAATTCTACCACATAACACTGAGCCTGTAGGTGACAATACTGTATTCTGTACTTACGTTTTTATCAAAGGGGTAGGCTTCATGTTGTTTTATTAGCACAATTGAAAAACAAAATTAGAAGAAAATATAGGGTCTAAATCTCAGTAAATAGGAGTTTAAGTCATCTTGAACAAATTACAAAAACCCCAAAAGGAACCAGATATAAAAATATCAAAAATATTAAAAGAGAATGTATTGTTCAATGATTAGATGAAATCTGTTTGAAAAATGTGCAAAAGGACAAACATCTCATTTGGTTTCTTATTTTTTTAAATTTTTTTATTTTAAACAAAAGAAAAATAAGAAATCAAAACAAGACAATTTCACAACCAGCCAATAAGACAGTAACAATCATCAGTACTTTGCATATTACTATATTCTCAGAAATTAAGATAAACATATAGATATGAAACATTATTCAACAAATTATTAACACAAAACTTTTGTCTCAATCAAGAGACACCTGCTATATGACATATCTTTTGTTATGAATACGCTATTGTTTTCAAATAAACGTTTTGCATTAAAAATAAAATCGGAAGATGACCCTAAGAAAACTGCATTTTGCTCAAAATTCTTTTTCTCTGACTGTCCCAACTAATTTTTTATATACATAAATTTTGTTTCAGTTCATCACACCAGTGCAACAATGCAGTAGTCACATATGTGTGACTTATTCAGTTCACTGAGAGTATATTTTCAGTTCTCATCCATTTAAGGGTGAAAATGTCTAGTTTATTGTTCTTTATAGCTGAGTAGTATTCCATTATGTAGAAATACCACCTCTTTTTATCCATTGCTCAGTCGAGGGGCACTTAGGTTGTTTCTGAGATCTAGCTATTATGAACTGGGCAGCTATGAACATAGGTGCACATATATATCACTGAAACATCTCATTTGGTTTCTTGGATATTTAGTTGAAAAGATGCTGTCCTCACTGGTAAACATTCAGATTAAAACAATGAAATGCTAATCTATCTATTATGAATTAGGAGCATGCACATATTGGGGCAATTCATAGAGAACTGATGATTTCACCCTGCTATTGGAAAGCAAAGAGAAGGGTTAATACAAGTTTATAAGCACATAGCTATACATAAGCCAGCAATGCCTTGCCCGGAATCTCTGTATGTGTATGAACAGTGCATGTGTACAGGGAGTATGTGTGTGAACAGTGTCATTTGTAAAAGAAAATTGTTGGGGATAATCCTCAGTGTTTAGTAAGGAAAACTCATAAATAAACTGCACAATAACTAAATGTAAAACAACAATGTCATAGTGAATTTTTAAATGAGTTAACCTCTATGCAGGCCAGTATACAAACATCTTCAATATATTATTGGGTTAAATTTTAGGGGTCCACATATAAATGTGTACATTAGTATGCTTTTTATAATAAAATGAAATTATTTCTACAGCTACATATGTGCTTCTAAACACAAACATATGTTAATGTTTAGGAAAATATCTAGAAGCAAAATTCTAGAAATAGTGATCAGATTATTGATTCCCAGGGGACAGGGGCAAGAAATGTGGGAGAATATTTGCATGCTGTACAAGGCCAACATGAAGGATTCTTATGGTAATTGATGTATCCTGTATTTTGCCTATGATACAATATATCACAATACCCAAGTACTTGTATCTGGCAAATTGTATCTTGGTTATGACGTTGTACCCTATGTATATAGGTTAATGGCAAATGTCTCTTTATTATTTTTTACATGTGCATGTGAATTGTCAATTATGTGAAATTTTATTTAATTAAAAAATAAGAAAATAAAATATTTTAAATAGAAAAATATCTAGAAAAGTTCATACCAAGCACATAATAATGATTTCCTCTATGAAGAGAATAGGAACTGAGTGGAATAACCAAGACTTTAGATGGAAATATTATAGTTGATTCTTTTACAGTGAAAATAAACTCATGAGTTATTTCTATAATTTAAAAAATATATACTAAGTGTGGTGGCACACACCTATAATCCCAGCACTCAGGAGACCGAGGCAGGAGGATTGCTGCAAGTTTGAGGCCAGCCTGAACTACATAGTGAGACCTTGTCTCAAAAAGAAAAAAAAACATGTATTTAAACCAAAGTTTTTTATTCTGAACTATTCTAATTCTTACATTTTTCTAAACAGAAAAGAAGCAGAAGTGCAATTAATTCAAAGATAGAGAATGAGAAAAGCTGGTGGCTCAGCTTCCAAAGACAGTGAAGGAGTTTCCTGTAATTGTTTACCAAATTCCTGTGTGTACCTGCACTTAGATCCGTGGTGATAATTGGTGTTTCAATAACAAATTCCCTGCCAACAATAGCTAGAAGAAAAAGAGAACAGTGAGGAAGAAAGTAAATTGCATTCCATAGATGTGTGACCCTGGGGAAAATTATTTTTTGAGCTTAAATTTCCTGATGAGGATGATAACAATGAACAGCTAATTTGTTAAATGTTTGCAGTGAAACAGACATTGGGCTAAAATCCTGGGCATGTATTTTTCACTCGTTAATCTTTCTAACAACCTTTGAGCTGTTATTAAATGGAGCTATACTTTGGTGAGCACACTGCATGACCCATGGTATGCCATCAGTGTTAGTAATTTAATTTTTGTGATTATTATTCTTTGTGATTAGAAGGGGCTTATGCTAAAAGGAAGTTCTACAACTATTTCTGGCCTCAAAACACTATGTTATAAAATATAATTCTTTGTGACTTTCAGATCATGAGACTCATACTGTATGACCATGTTAGAAAGTAATTAAAATACATGAAGTAATTTTAAAACACTCACACATGCATCCAGATGGATAATTTTCCTTTGGAGCTAAAGAAATATCTCCCTAATGTAACTATTAGTTAAAGTAATCTTAGAATTCTTTTTGATACTTATCTTCTGAGACAATTTGAGCCAAATAAAGGATATTCAGAACCAATGAACTTGATTTTTAAATTTTCAGACAAAATGTTGATCTCCAAGTGATCATTCTCATGAGACTTGTTTGTAAATGATGCTTGACTTTATTCAAAACAAGAAACAAAATATTCATTTGTCAAAAACTCACACTTTGTCATCTTACTGACTTTAACAAACTTTCCCAAAGATTATTTATGAAGAAATAATTCAGAAATGTTTGATCCAATGAGAGTATTATTTGGAATAAATGTATCATATCCTATGATAACTAGTTGGAAGGAGCTCATGTTTAGGAGTGGAAATCATACTTTTATTAGCACCTTCTTTTCACACCTCCTCTACAGGGCTGGTAAACTTACTGATATGATCCAGATAGTGATTTTTCCCTAAGCTATGGTTTGTCCATTTAATAGAAACATTATAAACTAGGATCTCTCCTATTTTCTTGCCCATCCTAATTTAGGTGATATTAATGACCATCAATGGCTTCACAGAGCTATACTACAATGATGTTACCTTGATTTGTAAAGCTATTTGCCTCTGATGTTATTAGATGACCATTGACTTTAGAAGTGCCTACTCTTCTACCAATTCTAATTTGTTACTACAAACTTTGTAGTACTTGAAATCTGAAGACAAGGAAAACAAATAAATGAGCTTATTAGAAATGTGTATAAAATTAAATTGTTGCTGTTTCTTATAGTAAGCTGCTTGAACTAGATATACATACTATTAAAAAGATTTTGCCTGAATTCCCAATAGTTAAAATTGTTAAGAAAATGAGTTCCAGGTGGATAAGATATTGTATATAAAATTCACTATGCTATTCTTATTAAAAACTCTTTAAATGTTTTGTCTTATGAAAAAAGTTTCGTATTCTTTTAGGAAGAGCTTTGTAGTAAGGTTTTCCCACCTTACTATAATAATAGAATGGTGTTACCCATCATTAAATGCTGAGAGATATGGAAGAGCTTTAAATTTTAATTCTGGTTTTGGTACTGATTTGGGGGATATCATTTATCTTTTTTTTTTTTTTTTAGTTGTAAATTGGGATCCAAAAGTGTCATTTTAGTGAGAAGAAAAAATTCTCTCAAATATAGATGTGCTAAAAGTCTTAGTAAAAGACAGATTTATTGCTATGACCCAGATACAGGATCTGAAAGGGGAATTAGAAGTCAAAAGGATCACTTGAGCCAAAGTAGGAAAGGAGAGAGCTCTGATCCCTTTGAAGATCTAGAAAACTTGTGTGAAAGGCTGAAGCAGTCAGGTGGGGCCAGTTTGGATCAAGCGGAGATAACTAAGAAACAAGAAGTAATATTTCAGAGGTTTCACTAAGACACAAGGAGGTCAGGCTGCACTTTGAGGTGACCTCTGCCTTTTTGAAAAAGAGACGGCCAGGTACTCTGGCTTGGCTCATGGGCTAAGTAGAAAATCTACAGCAGATTAAGCAGAAACTAAAAAAGAGTGACTTTCAACTAGAAGTGGGTGACTTCTTACCCCATGTTGAGCAGCTGATTGGAACTAAGGTAGACACTCTCAAACCTTCCTTGTGAGCTTCTGAACATGGGAGTAGGAGAGGGATAGTGAGGGAAAGGAAAAGTAAGAATGATTACTCAAGGCATTGGATAATGGAGGCTGTAATTTTTGAGACTAACTAGATCCAGTTTCTGTGGTCATTGTTAAATTACACAACAACACCTAAATGTGACTTGACAGGGACTACTAGTTTTATCAGAATTCTAGCCCATGTTCCTTATGGAGCTTTCTTGTGATGGCACAGATAAATGGGGTAGAAAAGTGAAGCCACCAACTGTATCTCTCTTAAATAACTGTGTGCAGTGAATACTCCTTAGGAGTGGTGGCTCATACATATATACAACTTGTCTGAATTAGTGATAGATACAAACAGCCTTGTCAAGAAGAGGAAACCTTTTCTTCTACCTGTGCCCTGATATCTTTTAATCTGAATATTTTCTCTACCTGTCCTCTGATATCTTTTTAATCAGCAGTAGAATAAAATGTTATCACATATGCTTTCTTTCATGAGCATGTGAACGTATACTAAGAAAGCTCTCATGTCACGTGGTTAGTGTTGGATTATGGGTGACAGCAACCCTAATTTTTCAAGTAGAATGGAGTTTTGCTTTACATTAAGCAAAACAAAGGCTGAATTACCCTGAGCTCTGCTTATTGTAAGCAAAATAGGTAAAGTCATACAAGAAAGACATTACCCAGGTTTGGTGCTTGTTATAGCAGCACACCCTCACACACTTCTTGGTACTGTTTTGTCTTACCCTGATTACCTTACTATAACAAAATACCTGAGACTGGTTAATTTATAAACAACAGAAATTTATTTCTCATTGTTCCAGAAGTGAAGAAGTCCAAGAACAAGGCACCAGAAGATCTGGTGTCTGGTGAGGATTCTCTGCTTTAAGGATGGTGCCTCTTGCAGAGTCTTCACAAGGCAGAAAGGCAAATGCCATGATTACAGGAAGAAAAAAGGCGAAACAGATGAACATTCTCTTGTACTTTGTTGGTAAGGTCACTAACTCTATTCATGTTGGCTGTTCTCTCATCATTGGATCCCCTAAAGGCTCTACCCCTTAATAGTATCATATTGTTGAATAAATTTTAACCCATGAATTCTGGGGGACACAGACTATAGTAACTTGCCACCCACCCATTGTTTCAGAATACAAGTTGAGCATCCCTAATCTGAAAAATCAAAATCCAAAATATTCCAAAATTAAAAAAATTTTGAATGCATACATGATGTTACAAGTGGAAAATTTCACACCATATGCTTTGCTTCATGCACATAATTATTACAAATATTGTATAAATTTAACTGCCAGTTATGTGCATAAGGCATACATGCAGCATAAATGAATTTTGTGTTAAGATTCCTGTTCCCAAGATATCTCATTATGTATATGCAAATATTCCAGTATCCAAAAATATCTGAAATCTGAAACACTTTTGGCCCTAAGCATTTTGGATAAAGTGTGCTCGACCTGTATAACCCCAATGAAGAATTAGCCTCTACCTCGTCTTCTTCATTTTCTCTGGATATGAAAGTGTTCTTGCTCTATGTGCTGTAGGCCTCATTTGTATCCTTTCTCAGCCCAGGTGAAACTCTGGAAGTCCTCATTCTGATCATTTCTACTGTTTTTCTTCTGTTGCTAGATATTTTAATAGGAAGTCATGAAATCCTAGAGCTGTTGCCAAGTTCATTGTAAATTCATACTAATTGAGTATGAATTGCATACTTTCCAACATCCTCTACACTTTCTTGGCTGCCCAAAAGTCCTTTATTCTTCTGTTCACTTCCTATTTTATTTCATATGAAATTCTTCCTATGATTCTAGACCTGCTTTTCTGAATACTTCCTTTCAATAAGTAAGATTTGATAGAAGATCAAGACTACTCAATATAACATCTCTTTTCAGTTTATGTATTTTTTCTTCCCCTTTATTCCTTTCTTTTCTTCTTCTCCAATAAAATGTTGTTCCATGCAACCATAATTCATCTATTTCAAACCATGAAGCAAATCCAAAAGACCTTTCCTGAGACATAAGAAACAATGTCATAAAAGAAAAGTGTCCATATCTGCCTCTCTTGTAAGAGAGTAGTGTTGTGTTTAGTTCTTCCTGTATAACAAATCACCTGAGAACCTTGTCATTTATTTTAAAATTTTAGTGTTATCACTCTTTGTTCTGGGGACTGAGAGTATCAGCTTGTAGTGTCTCAGTGACTGAGGTTGGAGACCCATGAATGGTTCCTGGACTGAGATGAATAGAAGGGCCAGGGTCTAGTTGGAAATCTCTCCATGTTACCTCTCCATCTAGCTTCCATGGACTTTCTCATAGTATAGAGACACCCTAAGGGCAAGTGACCACTTGACTTCTGTTAGTTACAAGTCACAGGTACCATAATGTTGACAGTATGACTCTGGCAGGCTATCATGAAAGCCCCCACACACACACACACACAAATAGGGGTACCCCTCACCATCTGCTTACTCCTTTTATCCTTGCAATTTGTCTTCAGTTCTCTTGCTTTTCTTGAAAATGTTCTCTTAAATTGTTTTTTCCAGGAAAAGCAATGACTTCATTTTCCAAATCAACATATGTAAAACCAAACCAACCACCCCTTTCCGAAGCTGGCGTTCCTTCTGGATGTGTCTGTCACTGGCACCTGGTTCTTCTCACTACCCAGACTCTAAGCCTTGCTGCTCTCTTGATCTTTGCTTTGTAATCAGTTATTGCAGCAGATCATTTTGTTACTGTCTTGCTACTTTCCACTCTCATTCCCATATAGGTCTCTGATTACATTTTAACTGGTCTGTTTAAGTGATTTCCTAAATTATTTAAAATCATTTTTGCTTATCACATTTCTTCCAACACCTCCTTATATAGTACTCTGATTAATTTTTGTAAATCAGGACTTTATTGAATTATGCCTCTATTAAAAGTGAACTCCAAACTTCTGCTTTCAGAATACTCTATGGTCTGTTACAGGAATCAAGCTACCTTACCAATTTTAAATCCCATTCCTTTGATTCATGGCCCTTCATTCAGGCAAGTTAATTGTCAATTCCAGACCAAATTCATTTCAGCCGAATCTATTATTTCACCAATGTGCCATTTCCAAACAATTCTCTTCTTTAAAATGCTCAGACTCAACTTACTGTATTAAAACTTTGCCAATTCCTGAATTCTTATAATACTTCTGGGGTCTCTCTTACATTACCAAATTGTGTAGTCTTTTAATTTTATTTGAATAGAAGTCATCTTTAAAGCAGAAACTGAGTCTCTCTGCATTCATGTTTAAAGTGCTTTGTGTAATCCATGCACTCAGTTACTAGCTTTAACTTCTGGATATGCCTCTTTGAACTTGTAGGGTCAGTAACTTGTCCAAAGTCACACAGTTATATGACAAAGACGGGCTTCAACTCTAACCTCTGTGTAAACATTTTCCTGCTGTATTAAATATATTTTGGTAGGATAAATTGATTCACTCCCCTCTCACAGACACATACATTATGCTGCACTTTTGTTCCAATTGTTTACTTTATGTTTTTTACAAATTATAATGCCAGGAATGCCAATGTTCAGAGTTACAGGGGAAACGGAAACATTAGCAAAAGTACATTATGCTGACAGAGGCCTAGAGCAATTTAGTAGTGATAGGCAATCTCACAATTATCTTGATTATTTCGAATTCCCATTGGTTCATGCATTTCTGGGAGGCAGCATTTTAAGAAGCAGTTTTAAGATGAATAGGCACTATCCCATTAACCTTCTCTTTCCTGGTCTCTGCATTTACTCTTTATCTTGATGCATAAATTTGAATTCTTTGAAAGTACACCTCTATTCCTGCATGCATACCCTCCTAGGTATACCTGTTAGGTAAACATCTACACTGTCTTACAAATACTGCTTACTAAAATATAACTACTATATAGAGGTAAGTTTAAGGGAAAGTGCCTTTTTGGCTCCTCAGGGAGGCTGACCATGCACATAGTCTTGTGAGTTATAACCGCATCAACCTCTCCAAAAAACTAGGGACTTTGTCCTTTTCTTGTCATTTTGATACACCTATGACTCAGTGGTCTTACAGAGATCTGCACCCTGTCACTCTGTAAATAGGTGCATAGCATAACATATATAAGGCCATAAATAAGTTCAATTTCTCACGTGTGTGTATGCCTCTCCTGACATGATTGATGGGTCACTTATTACCTTAAACATCATAAGGATGGATCACATAATCATTGTATTTTGTGCCCAGTGGCTTCTGGGGTCTGAAATTTATGACAATTTGAATCAACTAGTATATCTAGCCAATTAATCCTTAACATTTCTTTTGTTATCACTACTTCATGCAATAGATATTTAGGAATCTAATGTTTGACTCTTTTTAAAATAAATCTCCACAGGCAGTTTCAGTTCCCAGTTCTGCCACATAATCAGTGGTGAATTTGGGCAAGGTATTTAGTCACTCTGACGCTGTTTTCTTATTTGTAAAACAGAGCCAATCTGAACTTTTAAGGGCTACTGAAAGGGAAGAAATGCAAGTGCCAACTTTTATTGTCAGAGTCACTTTCAGAAGTGAAAGAAATGATACTCAACATTCAAAACATGATTAGAAACTGCAGACAACCTAAAAACTGTTATATTTATCACCATAATAGCTTTCTCTCTCTCTCTTTTTTTTTTTTTTTTGGTTGTGAGTGGACCGTGTGGATAATTGAACACACCTGGCATTTAACATTACCACTCTAACATCTGTGAGGCTGATTGATGAGAACCTGGTCACTGGAACTCTGCCAGATCCGAGGTCATGATGACCACTAAGCCCACATGCACGGGGCAACAACTGCAAGTAAGAACTGCATGGTTCTCTGTCAGTCTCCAAATAGGCATGTTTCTGAATTGCTTCTTTACTTGTTTGCTAATCAGTGGGTAATCTCCTGAACAAGTTATAAGACACTTTTGGAGGGCGGAGTTGGTGAGAAAAGTTTCAACATAGCCTTAGTAGAATCAATGGGTTTATTGGCTAACCTCTCAATAAAGTCTGCAATAACTTGACAGTGCTTGACTTTTAGTAAAGTGTCTATTGTGCATCAAACACTGATTTTGAGGTATATGAAGTTGTAAGTAGGAGGTTTAGAATATTCATTACTTTTAACTTCAAGAGAACAATCTTCAACACAGCACAGGTTTTGCATGGAAATGACCAAGGATTTTGCTGACTCAAGATTCCCAGTGGACTAAATCTGGCATCACCTTTGAAACACTTCTGGTCTTTGTCTAGTTTGGTTAATATTGAGGACATGAGGCTTGCCACCAGTTTTCACCCTTTCTCCAGATTTAACAGCTTTCTGTAATTGCCACTGGTATAATTCTTTCCTGGCTTCCTTCCTAACACTCTTTCTTTGTGGTGATAAAGGATTTTCTAGGGTTAGTATATAAAGTAAGATTTATCATAAAAAGAGTTTAGAAGAAGCCTGGATGTATAACAAGCATCTAATAAGTGTTTTCTGTTGCTATTAGTAGTAGTAGCATCATCACCATCAACCATGGGAGAGATGGAAGATATGCAAAGATAATTTACAGGTGGATTTCACAAAAACTTCCGTGTGAAATCTGTATAACCATGGAAGACTACCAATATTATTTTGCCCTTTGTGACTACATAAATCATATGAATTTCTAAGTAGTTCCTAGCTAAAGGGCAAAGGCCCTTTTCCCTGCCTTGCCTTTGGCAGTTCTTAGTCTAGTGTGAGGATCTTGAGTCTCAAAATCACTTGAGTGTGTTTCCAGAATGTGACTAGAAAAGCTGATCATTTGACTGGTTACCTAAATCAGGTTGAAGTGCAAAGGCCAATGGCATATCCTTTCCTTTAAGTATGAAAAGCCAATTCTAAGAAGTTTAAGTTGAGACCGAAGTGTTATTCCACCAGGATTATCTTCTCCCTGTATTTATAGGGATGAGAAGGGTGAAGTTGCTTTGACAGTTCAAATTCTTGTCATGAGGCTATTGCAGTTTAGATCCTTTCACTTTCCCCTAGCCTGGTTGATCATAACTTTATATTTCTTCCTCTTTTCCCTCCCTATGCCCCTTCCCCTGGTGTTTATTGAGCATCTGGTATGTTGTGGGCATTATGCTAGGCACAGGGGATCTGTGATCAAACAATCTCTACCGTCATGACACATTTTACAAGGAGAAAAGGTAATAAAATATGTAATATACTATCAGGAAATGATTGTGTCTGACAACTTATTAGTGTTTGACAGATTTTCTTCTCCAGAAATACAAAGAATTCTATATGCTCTTAATACCAAGAAGTTGAATTTCTTTACAGATACCTGTAGTCTGAAGTTTAGGCCTCTTAGGGACGTAGATTCTAGAGTTCGTTGTACTTGTTTAAAATAGAAAGTGTGGTTTCCTTATACAGTACAAGCAGAGGTCTTGACTGAAGAAGAGATCTCAGTGCCACCCATACCCTCCTGCTGAGATGCTCGGTAGCCTGTATGAGAGCACGTAAATGAAGAAAATGCAACACTGGATGAGGCAACTCAGTTGGTAAATGAACAAAGCTTCAGAACGAAGGCACTTAATACATGAGCTCCCTCACGTGTAAGTGATCCTCATCCTGGGAAACTCATAGAGCCACAGCTCAGATGGGACCTGCCCACAGACCAGGTAGCATTTAACATCTAAGGGAGACATAGAGCTTCTGAGTTACCCTTGTCCATAGACACACTTCATGACTGGGAGAGATCACATCTGTGCTATTTGAGATTCTCCACTCAGAACAAAATCAATATATGGTTGTTGATCAATATCAAGGGATGGTAGGGGCTGTCCATACTATTAGACTTGACTTTTTTTTTTATAGCTTTTATCTTATTGAATGGGCCTTTTTATAATTCTTAACAATGAACTTACATCATTTTTACATTAAGCAGAAGTCATAGAGTGTACAGTGGTCCACATGTGCCTACTTGATTGAGTCCTCATTTGCTTTCTGGTCTCTCCTGCTACATACAGTATCTCTCACTCTGCCTTAGCTGTATTTACTTCTTTGTTGGGCGATGAACACACCAGTCACATTCCCACTTTACAGTCTTGGCCAAAATGCTTCTTCTGCCTGGATTATCAACTCTACCGATATTTAGAAGTAAAGTTTAACCAAGTGGATGTCCGGGTCATCAGGATAGTAATTTAAAAAAGGTGGTGTTTGAGCACTGTCAATTCATTTTGTTGATGTGCTTCTTTTTTCATAGTATTTATTGTTTTCTTATAAACTATACATTTATATATATATATATATATATATATATATATATATATTTTTTTTTTTATCTCCATCTCCCAGAATAAAAATTCAGAGAAGGCAAGGCTCTTTGTTTTGTTCATTGGTATTTGAGAGTCATCTAGAACACTGCTCAGGATTTATTGTTCTCCATGTATATTTGGTAACTTGGAACTAGTAAAACAACTAATTTGTTCTTTATTTTTCTTTCTTTCTTTATTTTGTTGGTACTGGGGATCAAACTCATGACCTCATGCTTACCGGGTAAGCACTTGAACTGCTGAGCTAAATCCCTGGCCCTAATTTGTTCTTTAATATTAACCACTACTGGTACAGTTTTTTTTCCTACTTTTGTAATCTTTTACATTTTATTTTCAATTTATTATAATGTTTGTTGTATCTTGCATATCCATTCATTTGTAGTGGCTGCTCCTAGTCCTTTAAATAGAAGGACTATAGTTTACTTAACTTTGCTCTGTAACTTTTCTTGTTTGCTATAAAGAGAAGTGACTTGATATTTGTCTGTAATTAGAATTATTTTTAGTAACATATTTCCAGACATAGAATTCCTAGATCAATGAAAATAAACAATATGTTATTGATTCTCAGAGGCACATTCTTTTAAATACAGAGTAGAGACCTGTAGTGTACTAATGTTGTTCTGCCAATGGGCACCTTTTTCTGCATGATAAGTCTACAGTACAGCAAAATTAAAATTATTTAGCAAAATTAAAAACCTGGCAATCTAGAAGAAGGAAGCACTTTTGCTTCAAATGAGAACATCAAATAGGATCCTTTGTATACTGCCAATAGGGTATGTGGCCATATAAATCGCCCAGTTGACTCGGGTCCTGGTAGGGCTCCGCCCAGCAACCCCATGCAACTGAGGAGCCTTGGTGCACCATTTGGGTCCTGGGAGGGTCCCACCCCACCCAGCGTTCTCAAGCAGCTGGGGAGGTTCCATGCACCACGTGGCATGAGCTACAGGCCTGTACAGTGAACTCCACCTAGCCATGCAGCCTTGGTACACCGCTCAGAACACCAACCCCGCAGAGACCCCAAGCAGCTGGGGAGCTTTGGTGCTCCACCTGGCATGAGTTTAAGGCCTGCACAGTATACTCCATCTAGCTGTGCAGCCTTGGTGTGCTGCTTGGAACCTAGTATGGCCCTGCCCAGTGACCCCAAACAACTGGGTAGCATCAGTGTGCCACAGGCATGAAATGAAGGCCTGCACAGCATATCCCACCTAGCTGTGTGACCTTGGCATGCAGCTTGGAGCCTGGTAGGGCCCTACCCAGTGATGCCAAGCAGCCAAAGAGCCTTGGCATGCTGCGTGGGGCATGCTGAAGGTCCACCCACTGTATTCCCCCCATTTGAGGAGCCTCCAAGTGCCATTCAGGAGCTTGTAAGGTCTGCTTAAGAATGCCCACTAAGCTGGGGAAACATCCCCTGGTATGGACAGCCATCCTCAACCCAGGAAACAACTGAGACTTTACATTTGGCTGCCCCAAGGGAATACAGGAAAATGACAAAACAAAAGAGCAAAATACAATCTCAAACCTCTAGCCCATCCCAAACAAGCCTAGGAGATATGGACATAGAAGAAACTGTAAGCCATATACCTCAAACTTCTGAAATGACAGCAACTGAAGTAAAGCAATGACTCCATGAAGCTGTAAAGGAAATCAGATCAGAAATAATCTCCCAGATAAAGCAAGAAATGATAAATGTAATGAAAGAAATGCTGAACACATCTAAAGAAGACCTGGTTAAAAAAAATAGAGCACTGCAAAATGATGGAAACCTTGAATGAATAATATAAGAAAGAATTAGATTGTGTGAAACAGATTCAAAGAGATATCCAGGAATCAAAAATTCTATTGAAAACTCGCAAAACCACCTGAATGAATATGAAGATACACTTTTAGACCTCAAAGACAAGATCATAGCTAGTGAACAGGAAAGGAAAGACCTTTTAAAAATAAGGAATCAGGAAATAACAATTCAAAAGTTGCAAGATGATGCAAAGAAAAAAAATATTATACTGATAGGTGTAAACAAAAAAAGAAGGTAACAACATAAATGGCATAAAAAGACTATTTACAGAAGTAATAGAAAATTTCCCAAACATGGAAAAGAAACTGACATACAGATAAGTGAAGCATATAGAACTCCTCCCTTCCCCTTATTTGGCCAATCCTATGTTTAGAACTAGAATGTCTCCCAGAACTCTCACATATGAAGAGGTAGGGTTTTTGGAAAGTGATTGGATCCTGCATACTATACTCATCAAATTCAGGATTGCACGCACTGTTAGGTGGTGGGATCCAGTTGGAAGAGGTGGGTCACCAGTGGGTATGACCTAAAAGTATATGTTTCCCTTCCTGTCTCCTCCCTTTATTCTCTGCTTCCTGGCCATCCTGATGTGAGTAGCTTTTCCCCACCAGATCCTTCCACTATGCCCTTTTTGCGTTGGACTCCATCAACTCTGGACTGAATTCTTAAAAAAAAATAAGCCAAAATGAACTTATTCTGCTTAATTTGTGGGTGTTGGTAAATTTGTCCCAGCAATAAGAAAGTAATTACAACGGATTTTGGTAATGACCAGAGAAGTGGGGTCATTACCATCTCTACACTTGATCATATCATTCAGAAGCCTTTGAAACTGACTTGAAAGAGGAATTTTCATAGTTTGGAGATGTCTTATAGAGAAGCCCTAGAATGTTGTAAACTGAGTTCGATTGAAGACTCTAATTGAAACTCAGAAGTCCAGAATGCTGATAGAAATCTAGACAGTAAAGGCCAGGTACAGGAAGTTTTAGTTGGGAACAAAGACTCTATTGACAGTTGGATTCATAGCTATGTGTGTTATGTTCTGGCAGAAATTTTGTATACATTTTGCCTGTGTCCTGAGATACTGTGGGAGACTAAGATTAAGTACAGAAAACTAATTAATCTGGCAGAGAAAATTTCCAAGTAATCCAGCATTCAGGCTGTTGTGTGGATATCAATGGCAACCTCACACCAGATTTTGGATGAAACCAAGAGCAAACAGAAGGGCTAAACTACTTAAAAAGTTTTTTGCTTCTCCAAAAAGGAAGCTCCAGGAAAGCTGGGGCAAAGACAATTTGGTTACTAAAAATATTAGCATTAAAAAGAAGCCAAATTCTTTGCATCAGGAAAATAGGAAAATCGATTGAGGACATCTCAGGAATCAGTGAAAACTCACCTGTCACAGGCTCAAGGGCACACATCTGAAAGAATTTCATTTCAGAGAGTTCCTAGGGGCCCAGGGATACAGCTCAGCAGCATAGTGCCTGCGTGGCCAGCACAAGGTACTGAGTTCAATTTCTGGAACTAGAGAGATAGAGAGAGATCCTAGGACTCCTCAAGAAAGCTACCTAGGAAACTAGTTCCCTGTAACTTGTTTCACAGTGCTCAGTCATCCAGGCACTCATAGGCTTATGTAGCCATGGTTCAAGGGGACATGGCTGCTGTTTGAGCTTGGAGTAGACCTTGGCATCACCCATGTAGTGCTGAGTTACAGGCATGCAGAATGTAAGTGCTGTGAGGCTAGGGAGACTTCCATCCAGATAGCAGAAAAGTGAAGAGGCTAGCTAGTGTGCCCTAAGAGGGCAGTATGTAAAGCTATGAGAGTGAAGCCAAAAGTGCAACAGAGATCTAAGAAAGTTGGAGATGCTAGAAGCATAGAACATCTCCCAAGGAAAACCACAGCCAGTAAGCAGACACTCTCTACCTGCCAAGAGAGATCCCTTTGGAGCACACGCTTTGTCACAACTTGCCCAATGTGTTGGTATAGAACTACAGGTCTTAATGTTTTCCCATGGGATTTTGGGTCTCGCTTTTTGGTCCCATTCCTTTCTATTCCCCCATTTCTCCCTTTTGGAATGTAAATGTTTGCCATTGTATGTTGCAAGTGCTTGACCTTTTTCCTTTCTTTCTTTCTCTCTCTCTCTCTCTCTCTCCCTCTCTCTCTCTCTCTCTTTCTTTTTTAACCAGGGGATCACCATTAAGAGTTTGCCTAAAGTTTCAGAGGAGTCATTGCATTTGGATTCTTTAGCAGTGCTGTACCTGTTATAGCTTTGACTCTTAGAGATAGATAATTGCGTTTGGCATAAGACATTTTCATGGTGGGAGGGCAGGAGCAGAATGTTGTTGTTTAGATCTAGAATATACCCCCAAAGCCTCTTATGTTCAGAAGCTGGTCTTTTGAGAAGTAATTAGTTCATAGGTGCCCCATACTCATTGGTGGATTTACCCACTGATGGACTTAGAGGTGAATGTGCTGTTAGGAGATAAACCCTGACTGAAGGTTGTTCACTGGGTGTGTGACTTTCAAAGCTATCTCTCTCTGTCCAGCTCTTCCCTTGTCTCTCTGCTTCCTGGCAACCAGGACAGGAGTAACTTATTACCCACAATGTTCCTCTATCATGCTGCTTCTACCTTGGAGCCAGCCATCCAGGGATTATAAACATGAGCCAAAATAAACCTCTTCTTTAAGTCATAGGTGTCGGGTAGTGTGTCCCAGCCGTGGGAAAGTGACTAAGATCATTTATGCTTCTGCTTTTTTGCTGCTTTTCTGTTTCTACTCCTAAAGTTTCTTTTTCATGTTTGTTCTGTAAGTTGATCACACTCTGCTTTTAGAGGAGACCAAGAATATACATACATGATCCATTAAACCAGCATTAATTTGGTACGTGTTCAGTGTTATATGTGATTGGTTAGAATCAACTTCCTAATAGATCTACATTTATTCAGAATCTATTTTTTAAAATAGGTTCTCCATATATTGCCCAACATAATCTCATGCTTGCCATCTTGCTACCTCAGCTTCCTTAGTATCTGGGATTATAAGCTTACATCATCACACATGGCCCAACCCTTTTATATAAGATATCACACCCAGAGATTCTTAGAAGTTTGGTCTATATACTTCCAGTGATCCTTACGAGCCCCTAGGAGGTCTCTGAGTTTGAAGCCATTTCATTATAATACTTAGATAGTGTTTGCTTTTTTAATTATTTTTCCATTTGTATTGATAATGCAAAGGTGATGAAATGGCTGGGGACTTTAAAAAATGATCCAGTAGCACTGCACTGTACTAGTGATCACTATGCTCACTAATATGTGCTTACATTTTTTTAAAAAGTTAGTTTCATTTAAGAATGACCTTAATGAAGTAGAAAAATTTAATTCCCTTATATCTCCTCTCTGAATATGCATATTTTTAATGTTCTGGGTGACAAAAGAAGCTTGCATAAAGAACTTCTGTTTTGTGCTGATGCAAGATATGTGATTAAGCCTGAGCTGAGCTAGTGGCTTTGTTCAGGGGTTGCCACTGAAACTAGAAACAACAATTGACAAACTCTGCTTATTCATATTTACCCATTTGGCAGGTATTTGTTCAAAACTGAACAAAGCGAGTTTGCCACTTTAAAGAAAACAACCGACAACATTGGTTGCCAATAATGAAACAGAAGCTATTAAGTAAAAATTGGAATTTAGGATAAGTATACATGCCAGCATGAGCTCAACAACTTCAGTCCTTAAAGATGTCTCTGATGAGATCAATGATAATCTTAAGAAATACGATTTTTTAAAATATTATATATGATATTGTGATTTATAAGATATACAGTAATTTCTTCTTATTTGCAAGGAATATATTTCAAGACACATTGTGGATGCCTGAAACGGTGAATAGTAACAGGCCCTCATATACTATGTCTTTCCTTACTTGATGAGTAATGAATGGGTAGTGTAACTAGGTTGGACATGTTGGACAAAGGGATGAGGCACATCCCGAGTAGGACCATGTGACACAGCAAAAGATCTCATCACAGCACTCGAATTATGCACCATTTAATGTTTATTTCTAGATTTTCTCCACTGTTTTCTAAATACAGTTGAACTTGGATAATTGAATTTGAGGAAAATGAAACCAAGAATTAAGAGGAATTGTGTGTGTGTGTGTGTGTGTGTGTGCGCGCACACACGTGTGTATTTGTTCATTATTTCCTTCCATATAACCCTTAAGTCCCATGTAATCTATGGAGTGTCCTTTCTACAAATGTGAGGTAGGTAGGGATCCCTAGATAACTTCAAGATGGAGGCTGATCATCAGAAAGAACAAGTCATGCTTAAAAGGTTGTGGCTTTCAGCCCTAAGCGTGTCCTCAAGGGAGGGGAGGAAGTCTTAAGGTTGAGTTGATCACCAATGGCCAATTCAGTCAATAGTGCCTATTTAATGGGGCTGCTGTAGTGTCACAAAAGGACTAGATTCTAGAGATCCTAAAGCATGGCTGTCCTAGAGATGGCACGAAAGCTCTGTGTCCCTTCTCTCGTACATTACCAAGGAAAAGATAACTGTCTTCCATCTAGCTGTTCATCTGTATTCTTGTTAATATCCTTTGTAATAAAGTGTCTTTCCTTGAGTTCTGTGAGCTGCCCTAGCATATTAATCAAACTGAAGAGAGGGCCATGAATCCCTGATTTATAGCCAGCAGAAGTATAGGTGACAACCTGTGATTGGCTTCTGAAGTGGGGTCAGTCTTGTGGCCCTGACCCCTTTACTGAAGAGATCTGATGCTATTTTAAGGTCATGTCAGAACTGAATTAACTTGTAGGATACCCAGCTGGTGCTGTCTAGTGTACAGCTTGGTGTCTAGGGAATCCCACACACACATTTGGTATCATAAGTGTTATATGCATGAGAGTAGGGAGAAAAACACAGCTTGCTTTTTTTTTCTTTTTTATAGTGTATAATGAAATGCGTCAGCATTTAGAAAATCTGAAAAATTCAGTAAGTACATATTTTTCAAATCACTCCTTCATGATTTTATAAAACTATGTGTGGGAAAAGACCCACTTAAAGTTTAAGATAGACCAATAAAGTTAATGTAGCAGTGAAAAATGCTTATTGATATGATTTGATTACATATTGCAACTAACCTTTAAGAAACTTTTGGTTTGTTGACTTTCAGTGCAATACTAAGTGATGGCCACATTTATCTGAAAAGAATGGAAATACATTTCCCTTTTCCAACTATATACTTGTGACAGGCTGAATTTTCTTCATGTACTTCAAACAAAGCAACATATTATAGTAGATTGAATTCAGAAGCATATATGACACTCTGCCTTTTATTAAGCCAGAGATTTTTTTAAATATTAAACAATGTCAAGCCAAAGAAAACTAATTTGGAGGTTTTAGAAACTTTAGCTTTTTTCCTAAAGTATTTTGTTTTATACTAACCTGTCAACATACCAGTTGTTTATTGTTTTAAAAAGTTAGTTTACATATATTTGATTTTTATGCAGAAAAAGAATATGGTAAAAATAATTTAAAAATTTGTTTTGTTTTTGTTTTCAATACTTCCATGGCTTTACTGTGTAAAACACAGTTGCACAAAAGTATTAACTTCAAAGATTTTAATGAAAGGCCCTTGAACAACTTATACTCTATATAGTTATTATACAAAGGCATTAAAATAGCATCAAAGTTCACACAAAATATAAAACTCCTTATTTGCATGACAATACTACTGGCAAAACTAAATGTGTCTCCAATGTTATCTAGAAGCTTGAAGTGTTGTTTTTAAAGCAAAGTACTCAATTTAGTTTGCACAATAAGATAATAGTTAAGAAAATCGTCATATACATTTCATTTAAAAGTAAGTATTTTATAATCTGGCCTAGTATAGAAAAAAAAAAATTTAGTCTTTTGGAGATTCCAGTTTTTCCACTAAATTTATCCCAACTGTTTTATTTCAATCAGTTTTGCAACTTTTTAGTTTCTCCACAATTAACTTCATAATTTTGACTTTAAAATGCCAAGTCGTAGATTTTGAACTAAAAAGAAGCAGCAGCAATACTATACTCAGTAATTTAAATGTGTCCTAATATAGAAACATAATTTCAATTAATTTGCTGATGCCATCATTTTTAAAACTTACAAATATTGAAAGCAAAGGGAACAAATTTTAGATAGCCGAGAGTTTAATCATAATTGCCTCGAACATGAGGCCTCCATGACAAAAGGAGAGATATCCTTGTCTGCTCATTATATTTTATTTAGTAGCCATGTAAGGAAGTATTTAATCTAAAAATGACTATTTGTTGTAATCAGGGTTTGCAAGGGAATAGATTTAATACAAGGCACATAATTTATAGGATTATTTTGTAATATTTACCCACAGAAGAGTGCAGGAAATCTGTCCATGCACTAGAGACCCAAAGAATCTAGCTAAAGGCCTGGATCCCATGGCAATATCCAAGATGAGTCCAGTTGAAGACCTATAGTCCATGGCAATGTCCTCCATGAGTCCAACTGGAGGCCTAGAGCAATGTCTCATGCAAATCTGAATCAAGGATCTGCACTAGGAAGGCCCAAAGGTCAGTGGTGGAAGCTAGAAGGTCAGTGCCCGTGAGATGAAGGATCTGGGCCAGCCAGGAAACAGCACTGTAGCCAGGAAACAACACTCCAGGTGAGGACCAGAGCTCCCACAAAAGAACCACAGCCATCCTCAGCGACAGCCAGGACCCAAGCTACCTCCAGTGACTAACAGCTGAATTTGTATCACAAAAACCAGCATGACCAGATTCTCCAAGAAAATCCATCTTCCCCTCCAGTTCTCCTTTTAAGCTGTTGGCAACAATCCTTAGGTGGGCCTTCCCTATCCTGAATCATGCTGATTCAGTTCAGCTGGGTATTGCAAATTGACCATTAGTGAATCCACCATATTATTTCAGTGAGCTTGAGACAGAAAAATAAAAATTCTAGGAAAGTTGCTAGGGAACTTCATAGTGAAGATCACTGGAAATATTTCTCTACATAGAATATTGTTGTGCATAAATTAGTGGGTCATATTCAGGATATTATATAGGCACTATAAAAATTTCATATTATTTTTTATAAGATAGCCATTATACATGAAAAAACAAAGATGTGCTTACTCTTGAATACCTAAGAACTCAGAATCTGGTCTAAGTGTAATCTAAGATCTAATGATCTTCTCTCCATCATCTTCAGCCTCTTCCTTTTCCTTTCTCCCCCAAAGACCATCTTCTTCTTTTTCTTCAACTTGTGTAGTCATTGTCTTCATCCTGAATTTCTTCTTTCATTGTGAGAGGAGCACTTCCTTTCTTCCCTATCTAGTTCTGAGCCTGTTCTATCTTCGTTGTCCTCGTCCTCTTCTTCTAACTCCTCCTCCTCATGTCCTTCAAGTAGGCCAGCTTCGTCTTCCTGCTTATCTGACTTCTTCCCCTGCCAGAGTCTGGTTTTCCTTTACCATCCTGATCAAATGCATCTATGTGTGTGATTTGCTGCAGCAGTGCAAAAATACTTTCTCTGTAATCCTCCAGGTTTGTGATCTCACAGTTAAACAAATCAAGGCTTTTAAAATTTATTGCACTGAGATCTATGATTTAGTTTCTGCTCAGACTGAGGAAGGTTATGATTGAACATTTCCTGACTGAGACTTCCAAGCATTCAGAAATCAAATTCCATGCCCTCACCAGAACTGATCTTTAGTGTTTTTGATAAGAGCTATTCTTAACAGGGAAGGAGCTGTCTTGTTGTTTTGATCTATGTTTCCTGATGATTAGTGAATGTTGAGCATTTGTCATAAACCTGTTGATACTTACATGTTTTTTACTGAGTACTGTCTATTTAGGTTCATTGCCCATTTTTTAATCAAGATAATTGTATTTATACTGTTGGATTTTCTGATTCCCTAAATATTTGGTAGATGTACAGTACAAATATTTTCTCCCATTATTTAGACTGTCTCTTCACACTGTTGCTTGTTCTCTCTGCTATGCAAAGTTTTTAGTATAATGTTATCTATTTTGTCTATTTTCTTTTGTTTCCTGTGCTTTTGGAGTCTTTCCAAAAAAGTCTCTTCCTATCTGAATGTCCAGAAGCATTCTTTCTATGTTTTCTTCAAGTAGTTTTAGTATTTATACTTAACCTTTTATTCTATTTTGGGTTGTTCGTGTAACTGATGAGAGATGACTGTCTACTTTCTTCTCCATGTAGTTATTTAACATCTCCAGAACTATTTAATGAAAAGACTGTCCCTTCTCTCCTGCATGTTCTTAACACTTGTGCCAAATATCAATTGATACAGATCTGTGGGTTTTTTTCCTGGCTTTCTATTTTGTCCCATTGGTCTGAGTCTGTTTTTATGCCAGTATTGTGCTGTTTTGATTGCTACAACTTTGTAGTATGTTTTTAAATCAGGTAGTATAATATCCCATTCTGTTCTTTTTACTTAAGATGGTTTTGGGTATTTGGATTTCTTTCAATTCCTTGTAAATTTTAGGATTTTTTCTAGTTTTGTGAAGAATGTAATTGATATTTTGATAGGTACTGAATTGAATCTTTAGATCACTTTGGGTAGTATAGATATTTTAGCAGTATTAATTCTACTAATCTATGAATTTGAAATGTCTTTACAGCTTTTTGTCCTCTTAAGTTTCTTTCATTGATGTTTTAAAGTTTTCATTATAGAGATTTTCACCTCTCTTGTTGAACATAGTGCTAAACTTGTTTTATTTATTTATTATGCTATTGTAAATGAAACTTCTAAATTTTTGTTCCATATAATTTGTTATCAGCATATAACAAAGCTACACATTTTTGTATGTTGATTTTGTATCCTACAACTTTATTGAATTTGTTTATAAAATTAATAATTTTCTCTTGCCTGATTGCTCTAGTTGGATCTCCACTATAACACTGAATAAAAGTAGTGAATACAGTCATCTTTGTTTTGTTGCAGATTTTAGAGACAGAGATATTTCAGCCTTTGACCATTTGTTATAATGTTAGCTATTGGCTTATTATTTTTATATATTTATATTTATATATTTATTATATATATTATTGATTTTATATTTATATATTTATTATATTTTTATTGATTTTATTATGTTGAAGCATGTTCTTTTTATATCTAATTTGTTCAGAATCTTTTACACAAAGGATACTGAATTTTATCAAATATCTTTTCTTCATCTATTAAGATTATTATACTGGTTTTAGCCTTCATTCTTTTGATGTTTGGTATTAAGTTTATTCATTTGTGTATTTGGAACTTACTTTTATTTATGAAATGCATCCCACCAGATCACAATTAAAATCTTTTTAGGGACATTACATTCAGTTTGCTAGTATTATACTGAGGATTTCTGCATCTGTGTTTATCAAGAATATTTGACTATACCTTTCTTTTGTGTAGTATCCTCTTTGTTTTTGGAATAATTTAAGGAGAATTGGGATTTGTCTTGCATAAGATGTTCAGCAGAACTGAGAAGTGAAGCCCTCTGGGCCTTGGCTTTTCTTTGAGGGAAGAATTTTTATTACTGGCTCAATCTTGTTTGCTATTGGTCTGCTCGGGTTTTCTATTTATTCATGATTCAATCTGTATAAGGCTGTTCATGCATTTTTCTATTTCTTCTAGGTTATCAAATTTAGGAATCTAGTCCATAATAATCTCTAATGCAACTTTATATTTCTGTGATATCAGTTGTAATACCTCCTTTTGCATCTTTGATCCAATTTACTTTCCTCTTTTTATCATAGTTTGTTTAGATAAGAGTTAGAAATTTTACTTATATTTTCAAATAATGGGCTCATTTGAATAGTCTTTTTAGTCCCTACTTCATTTATTTTTCTATTTCACTCTATTATTTCTTTCCTTCTAACTGTGGATTGTTTGGTTCTTGTTTCCCTAGGTCTTTGAAATTCAATGAAAATTTCTTGATATTTTTCTGGTTATCTTTTTCATGATGGCATTATTTGTTATAAAGGTTCCTCTCAGTACTCCTATTTCTGCTATATCCTATTGGTTATAGTGTGTTGTGTATCCATTTTCATTTGTTTTAATATAAAAATTTCATTCTTGATTCTTTATCTATTAATTGTTCAAATGTAAGTTGTTTAAATTCTATGTATATTTATGTTTTTCTTGTTATTGCTTTCCAGTTATATTTCATTGTGGTCAGAAAATATATTTATATGATTTCAACTTTTTAAAATTTGCTGGGACTTGTTTTGTGGCTTGTCATATGATCTATACTAGAGAATGTTCCTTGTGCAGTTGAGAATGTGTGTTCTGTAGTTATGTGATGTGCTAGTCTGTAAATGTTTTTTATGGTCTTCTGGTCAAGAGCAACTTAACAGTGCTGCTTCCTTGGTGATAGTCTGTCTAAATGATCTGCCTATTGCTGAAATTAGGGTACCCATTAACATCTGAATTTTCCTTCAGATCTAATATTTTCTTTACATACTTATGTGTTCTAATGATAGGTGTATATACATTTACTTGATTAATTAACTTCTTGGTTTTTATCTAATAACCCTCATTATCTCTTTTTACTACTTTAGATTCAAAGTCTAGCTTATCTGATAAAAGAATGGTTATTCCTACTTTCTTTTAGATGTCTCTATATTGAAATAAGGGGTTTTTTTCATAATTGGATCATTTTTCTCTCCTTCAGTTATTCTGTGTCTGTGAATTGGAGAATTTATTCCATTTATATTTAATCTAGCTATAAATAGGAGTGGACTTACTCTGGTCATTTTGTAGGTTGTTTTCTAGAATGTTTGCAATTCTTTTATTTCTTTATCACTCTCTTACCATCTTCCTTTTGATTAAATGCTTTACTCTAACAGTGTGTTTTAATTCCTTGCTTATTTTTTGTGTGTATTATAGATTTATGTTTTGAGGTTGCCATGGGAAATAGAAAAAAATGTTTTTCAGTATAGTAAGCTATTTTGAAATGAAAGCAGTATAACAAGATTTTAAAGATTAAAAAAGACAATGGTGTATTTTTTAAAAATCTTCTATACCTGCATTGCAATCCACCCAACATTTTGAATTTTTATACGGCATTCTACACTTTTCTGTGCTGCCTATCTCCTAACATATTAATGTAGTTATTTTAATTGTTTTGATTTTTAGTCTTCATTCTAAAGGTATTAGTGACTTATGCACCAAGTTTACATGTTTACAGCATTAGAACATTCTGAATTTGACTGAGTTTTATACCTCCTGATGGTTTCTTCTTTTTTACTAACATCCAGTTTATTCTGATTAGAGAAGTTCATTTAGCATTTCTTGTAGCACAAGTTTGGTAAAGATACATTCTCTCGGTTTCTCTCTCTCTCTCTCTCTCTCTCTCTCTCTCTCTCTCTTTTGTTTTTGTCTAGGAATGTCTTTATATTTCATTTATTTCTAAAGAATACCTTTGCCAGGTACAGTATTTTTAGTTGGGATTCTTTAGGACTGAGAAAATTTTAGACTCCTGACTCCTGGCCTAAAAGATTTGTGCTGAGAAGTCTGCTGTGTGGTCATGAGGGCCTGCTCACTGTTAGCTTTGTTGACCCAGCACTGAGTTTTAAGTCAAAGTCCGGTTCTTACTATTCTGTCCTACCTCTAGCCAATAGAGTTTTGCTGCCCAAGGTTGGAGAAGTGTTTGTGAGGTCAGTCCCTCGTTCTCACAGCTGCAAGAACCTTCACAGTGTTAGAAGGAGTGCACCAAGGGCCACATAGCTGGGTATGATGCAGGCTGACACACAACCCCATTTCACTGGTTGAAGGTCAGCCTGGTGCTGAGCCAGGTCAAGACACTGTCTCTGAGCACTGACCTGGAGATTACTATGGTGCCTGAGGTTGGAGGGTGGATGATGAAGATGGTTCCAAAGCTAATACTAAGCACCTGAGTCTCATAGCTGCAGAAATCTCCATAATCTGGGGAAGAATGTGTCCTAGGACCACTCCAAGGCTGGTAATGATGTAGGCCAAAATTTAAGTCTGTCCCACTGGCATGCAGATTTCTGTGTAACACTGTGATAAGTATAGAGATTCCATTTACAAACTGTCCTGGACATAAACTTTGGTTTCTGCCTGACACTGGGTCTTACCGCAGTGTGCCCGGGACTGACCTTCAAGGAAAAAACCCTGTTCTAGTTTTCATGACCTCTCGGTCCCAAGTGGAATCTTTCTTCTCCTGCTGCTGCCTAAGTTTGGAGGAGACATAGCTGTGGTACCCGGGAAACCTGGCGCCTCACTGGGTGATGAAGGTCTGGGGCAAGGGTTGTGGGCCTCTGTTCAGCTATGGGTCTCACCGTGGCATGCCTGACACTGTGTTTCAAATCTAAGTCCTCTACTAATTCCTTTTCCTTTCCCTGAGTAGGAGGCATTGATCTCCAAGCTACATGGAGTTTTAAGAAAGATGACATGAGTAACTTCCCTTTTTGCCTTTTTCAATGTATCTTTTGTTTTCATTAGCGAAGTAAAACCAGGCACTATGGTCCACCTAGCTTTCCTGACTTTCTTAGCTTTTGTGAAGGTAGTTTAATGTATAGATAACTGTTCAAATTGGTATTTGTGGAGAATATTATCAGACCATCTTATTCATTTGCATCTTGTGTCACATCTCTCCTCAGTCCATGTTTTAAATTTCTCTGTTTTAATTCCTAGTATATTGTCTATCAATAAAAACTAACATAAAAATCTCTTTGATATCGTCAATAATTTTTGAGTATATAAAATGAAACCAAAAGTTACAGAAATGCTGCTTTAATCTAAAAATGATCCTTATAATATTGAGTACTGGCTTGCTTTATTGAATGATTGGCATTGAGGATCAAACCCAGGAGGTTTCTACTCTTACCCTTTTATTATTTTTTTGAGACAGGGTCATACAAAGTTGCACAGTTAGGACTCAAACTTGTGATCCTTCTGCCTCAGTCTCCCTTGGTACTGGGATTATAAGCATATGCCAGTGTGCTCAGCTATGTTGAAAGTTTTAGATCTTTCTTACAGCAGTATGGGTAAAAGCAAAAGTTAAAGAAAAGTGCCTTTAGTATTTCATCAATTATACTATAGAAGCAACTACTTTTTTCCATGAATGACCCGCTTTTAATACCATTTGTAATAACCATGGAATTTCTGTACTATAATTAATGAAATAAGTTAACCAAGGAAATAGACAAGAATAGAATTTCCCCCTCTCATGATCAGATTTTTTTCCACTTAATGACTATTTTTCATACTTATTTAGCAGTGGGAATTAAATATGTTCACACTCATTTCATTTTTATTAATAATCTTTTATTACATTGTTTTCTGCTGCAGTACATGGGTGGAATGTGTTCCATAGGCCCATGTTTTAAAGACTTGGTCTCACACTTGACACTGTCACAAGATGGTGAAGACCCTGAGAAATGGGGCCTGTTGGGAGCTTTTTAGGATACAGGGGGCATGACCTTGAAGAGAGTTAAGACCTCAGTCCCTCTCTCTCCTTTTTCACTCCCAGCAATAAGAGGAGTGATTTTGCTCTGCTGCATGAGCCCACTGTGATATAGTACCTCCCCTAAACCAGTAAGTCAACTGCTGACCTACTGGGTCCTGTAAAACTGGGAGCCAAAATAAACATTTTCCCTGTATATATTAATTATCTCAGGATCTCAGGTATTTTTTAAGGTAGCAAAAATCTGACCAACACAGAAAATTGGTACAAGGAGTAGGTTCTTTGCTGTTACTGCATAGCTGACAATGTAAAAGAAATTTTGGAATTTGTCTGCAGGAGGAGTTTAGAAAATGCTGGAAAACAATGTGGTAATCAGAGCTTAATGGCTGGTTCTGGTAAGGGCTCTGAAGAACAAAATGGTGTCAGGGATGTAGATAGCAAAGACAAGGCCAATGAGGTTACAGATGGAAATAAGGACTCTATTGAAAATTGAACTACAGGCTATCCCTTTCACACCTGAGCAGCAAATTCAGCCCATTCTCTGAGTCTGTGGGAGGCTGAGCTTAAAGGTCGTTTATCTGACAAAGTAGTTTATCTGACAAAGGAAATTTCAAAACACCAAAGCAATCAGGCATGCATCAATAGATAGATAGATTTTAGCCAAATTAGTAGTGAGAATTTGGAGCAAAGAGGGGCCAAATGGAAGGATCTGAAAAGTTCATAGCTCCATTAGGATGAAGATCGTGTATAAAGCTTATTGAGATCATTAAAATGAAGCCAAGTGCCTTGCACCAGGAAATAGGAAAGATGCTAGAAGATTATTTGGAGAATCTGCAAGGTCAACCTACCCATTATATGTTCAAAAATGTAGAAATACAAATTCATTTCAAAGGCTTCCTTGTGAGGAAATTCTTGAGTTAGCCTGCTCACCTTAGATTGTCTCAGGTATTCTCGAAGATTCCATTTCCCATATTCAGTCAGCTAGGTATATAGGGTCTATTGCTGTTAGGGTTCTACTGGGCCCCAGCACAGCTCATGCTTATGAGGTAGAACTTGGCTTTGTTCATGTTCTGTTGGTTTTGCAAGAATGCAAAGTGTCATCTTTATGGTGTCATGGAGGCTTCTACCAAGATTTCAGAGAAAGGCATGCCAAGCGGTGTGTTGTAGAGTTGAAGTTCCTGCAAGCAGCCACTGACAGAATGACTCACAAATCCATGAAAGTAAAGCCAAAGCTGCAGTGGAGACCCCAGAAAGGTAGAGAAGCTAACAACAAGTGACATCTCCTTGGTGAAGTTGCAGGCAGTATACGCAGCCAGACCAAGAGAGTGGTTACATTGGCTGCATCCAGCAAAGGGGTAAGAGTACAATCATCCAAGGCCCTGGGACCGCACATCCTACCTGTATGCCTTGGAACCTGAGCAGGAAAATTTAGAATTTAATCTTTACCCTGCTAGGTTTCAGTCTTGTTTTTTGTGTGATTCTTTGATATTATTTCTCTACTACTCCCTTTTGGAATAGGAAGGCTCTGCCTATCCCAACACGGTATCTTAGAATTAAGTAATTTGTTTTTTGGTATCTTACAAGTGCCCACAGGAGAGTTTACTGTATCTCGGAGAAGATTTTACACTTGGAATATTGAGCAATCCTGGACCATATGAGATTTGGGGAACTCTTGAGTATGCACTAAATGCATTTCGCACTGGAGATGGGCCTGAAATGTCCCTCAAATGCCTGTGTGTTAAATACTTGTTCCCCATCTTAGAATTCTTGGGAGGTGATGTACACTTTAAGATGTAGGGCCACATTGAGAGATAGGAGGTCTTTAGTTTATTGAGGGCGTGCCATTGAAGCGAACTATGAGACCCTTCTTCTTCTTCTTTTTTTTTTCCACTTTCCGGTCATGAGGTGAATGGTTTTATCTACCTTGTACTCTTAATGTGATATGCTCTCTCACCCAATATAACAAGGGTAACTGGTCTTACATGAGTGTCTAAAATCATGAGCCAAAATAAGTCTTTCTTTATAGGTTGATTGTTTCAGGTCTTAGTTATAGTAATAGAAATCTGACACATTATCTTTACTTATAAATAAAGCAAAAAGTTTGTAATTATCTACATATATCCAGAAATTAGAAGAGTCACATGTAAAAACAAGATAGCATGGGCTAGAAGAAAGAAGTTCTTTATGGTAAGAGCATCATTTGATTCTACCTCCCCCAGTTACTATGCAGCTATGTATATTTCTATTTTGTTCACGTTTAAATAAGTTGCCCTGTTCATTCCTCTGAAAAATGAGTAATATAATATTTTCATTACCAAGACATTACAAGAACTAAAGTAGGTAATATACGTAAAATGCCTAGATCATAGAGACTCAAAAATAGTGATTAAAATTATCTGAATTATTGACTCATATTTACAATTAAAAGTCACTTTTTTAGAGTTCTTATGAGTCTTGAAAAAACCAATTGTTATGGTTTTGCTGATAAAAGGATTCTCCAACTATCCTAGAAATAAAAAAAAATGTGTCTATAAGTCATTTTCGGTGTCCTTAAAGTCAGTAAGTCAAGTAGAGGAGGTAGTTGCTAAGAAGACCATGATTAACTTATTTTGTGGAATCTTTCTATAGTTAGATCCTAAAAAAACTGAAAGAAAATGAAACTCTGATATATCATTTTGCCTCAGGAACTTGAGTGAACCGAGTGGGCACCTAGAAGGAGGAACAAAGTAATGCATCTATTATTTCTCACCAGTCACTTAACTGGTGTGTTCAAAAAAAGTAACGGTTGCTGGGTCAGCCTGAATATCCTCTCCTGTGAAAGAAGGAAAAGTGCCCTAGATGTAATGGAAGAAAACCCACACTGGATGTTGTATGTGCCAGAAGAACTCTGATGACTGAAAGATCTTCCTCAGAGTTTGAAATCACTTCTACAGTGTCCAATTTAGAATAAGCACAGTAAGTTTCCATTCCACACTGTTACCTAAACAGAAGGTCAGCAGGGATCTATAAATTTGATTCTGAATAGCTCACCAATAAGAGGAATTAAATAGAACCCTAGAATGAAATAAATGGGGCTGCGATAGCTCAATGTTACATGTAAGTCATCAATAAATTATATAAATTAGTAATCTCATCCTATGAGGTATATAATGCTGTTAATAGGTGACTGCAATAAAACCACTATTTTAGGGTGAAAGCATAGTGATTAACATGAAAGATCAATTTTTTGTGTGTTGACTGCATTTTTTTTATTAGTACCTGTGTGTCATGCACCATGTCTGTATTCCTTATGAGCGGTTAGTCGGTACATGTACACAATATATATTAATTCTTTTTTTAAATTCCTTTTCCCTTCCTTCCCTGCCTTCTCCTCATCTCTTGATCCCATGTGTGTGTGTGTGAGAGAGAGATGCTTCTAGTATATAATGTTTACATTCCCTGTGTGGAGTTGGTACATGTGGGTAACCTCTAAAAGAGAGATGAATTCCTTGTGCCGTGTTATTTAAGGTTCATTCTTAGTTCACATTCAAGATGTCTTGTTCCTAAGATCCCAAAGCATTTCACTTACACATGATCTCACCAAAAGACACAAACTCTGACCATAAAAGTATTCGAATCATTGTTTTTCAATATTATATTACTGTATTACCTTCAGCCTCCTTATTTCGTTTGATATATATGTAAGTTTTTAAACTGTCATCACTGTTTATGCATCAGACATCGTATTGGATGTTTTTCTCATGTATTTCACTCTTTGTAGTCCTGTAGTTTTGTGGAACAGACAGAATTCTCCTCGTACATGAAGAAATCAAGGCTATGAGAAGTAACTTGTCCAAGGTCATACAGCAGTGACATATGTGAAGGAATTCTCACAGATAGTGAGGTGACTTGATTTATATTTTAGAATATCGCTCTGACTGCCTTCCCAGTGGCTTCCAGTTGGGCCTGCATGGACCCCTTGATCTGGCTGCAGCCTCCTCCTGGGGCCTCACCTCACACCTCTGCTTCCCCTGTCTGTGCCCTCCAGGTGCCCTGGCCTTCTGTCTGCTTTTTATATAAGCCTTTCTCATTCCTGCCTTGGGACTTTTGTAACTGCCATTCCCATTGCTTCAAGGCACTTCCCTGAGGTCTTTGGAGTAAGGATAAGGAGCCAGTCTTCTTATATTATGCCAATCTATTTTGCTCTGTTATTAGAAATTTTATTAATTTGCTTATATGTTTGTGTATTGCTCTTATTTTGGGGCTCTTTGGGGCAGGAACTCTGACTTTGTCTGCTCTCCTACAGTACTAATGTCTAGAACAAGTACTCAATAAAGGTATATTAAAGAAAAGAAAAGGTCACAGTATGAATCCAAGTTTATCTAATTTCAAAGCTTGTGTCTCTCTCAGATTCATTTTGCATCGTTGGTCCTCATTCACTGCCTCATGAAAATGTCTGTCTGAGGCTGCCATTAGCTATGCCTTGTGCCCTCAGTGCTGCAGCTGCCTGCGATGCTGCCTTTTCCTAATCCATGAAAAGGACCCCTGAGGACTAGCTGAGGCCCTGAGTCTCCTGCTCCATGAGGTTGCCTCACGGGGATGATGTGGCTCGGTTAGACCACCATCAAAGTCATAGAAATGTTCCTTCAAGTCAGCTGTGTTAGTCAGTAATGATATGTGTCACCACGATACTACAGACAGTTACCAAATGTAAATGTATACTAGTTAAAATTAAATCAAATGTAAGATTCAGTTTTGAGCACATAGTGTAATGTGTAGAGTGGGAGTATTGATTAGACAGATGTGTCTTAAGGTTACCATCTTGGACAATGTGCCTATAAAACAGTTTCATTATTATAGAAATTTCTATTGGGCAGCATGGTTTTAAAGGGATAAGAGTAAAGTTTTCAGTGATTTTACATGGGGAGTGATGTAAATAGGGTTTTCAAGGAGAACAAGACAATACAGGACACATAATTTATGGTATTATTTTATAATGGTCACCCAGAGAGTCAAATACAAGAAGTGCAGGAAATCTGTCCACACATTAAGACCCAAGGAATTCAGCTGAGGGCCTGGATCCCATGGCAATGTCCTGTATGAGTCCAGCTGAAGACCTAGAGCCCATGACAATGCCTCTCAACAAGTCCAACTAGAGGCCTAGAGCACATGACAATGTCTCATGCAAGTCTGTTTCATGTATCTGCACTGGGAAGGTCCAAAGGTTAGTGGTGGAAACTAGAAAGTCTATGCCAGCAAGATGAAGGATCTGCGCCAGTCAGCCGAGGGTTCTGCACTGGAGCCAGGAGGTGACACTCGAGGGTAAAAACCAGGGCTTCCACTGAAAAGTACCACAGCCACCCTCAGTGACAATGAGGTCCTGAGCTCCTCTGATGATGAGAACAGCCAAGTTCATATCAGGAAGCCAACGTGACAAGCTTCACCTGGAGGCTGAACAACACACTATCTTCCCCTTTGGAGCCAGGAAGTGGTAAAGACCAGAGCTCCCCCAAAGTGAACCGCAGCCATTCTCAGCAAAAACAAGGTCCCAAGCTCCTCGCTCCTCTGATGATGGGAACAGCCAAGTTCATATTAGGAAAGAAGCTTAGCAGGCTCCTCCAGGAGTTCTCCTTTTTATCTTGGCAACAGTTGTCAGGTGGGCCATCCACGCTCAACACCATGCTGATTCAGTTCAGCTGGTATTAGAAGTTGCCTACCAGTTAGCAATCCACCACAGGAAGTAAAATTATTTTCCTTATCAATAGAATGAAAAGGCTAAACTACTTTTCAGTGGTTCTTTCTGGTTCAAACAAAGTCTGAGTTTTATATATTACTAAATATAACTCTTATTGGGTAGACAATAGTAAATGTTCTCCTGGCTCTCTTTGTGTTCTCCACTATTTCTAGAACTCTAGGCCTGTCCATCACTGAAGCTATAGTCAAGCTATGCTCCTTTGCTGAATAGGACTTATTTCCCTGTTTTAATAGGAAGTTAGATATTTTCTATCTTTTCTCTTCTTGTCCCCAATTTTCCTTCTCAATATTATCTTAGTGGGTTTAGGCTAACCTTGAATTTTAGCAGGTTATTGCTAACTTTACCTAAAAAACTGACATCACTGCCAAACATTTTATTATCAGTTGTGATGGTACTTTTCTAAAATATATGTCCCTTTTTTTCACAATGTCCTGGACCATAACTTCTAGTTAGGCAACCATGACTATGATCTTCTATGGGACCAGTATGTTAGAGACCAGAAGTCAAAGCTGATTTGCACCTAGTCTTATCCAAAGGCAGTGCTGAAAAAGAAATATGAACATGGTTCCATCTAGAGACCAGAAGACTTGGAGGACAGCAAGGGAATAGATCAAGGCTACCTTTAACCTAGAGTTAGCCATATAGAGAGTAATACTATGTCTCCAAAACCTCATTGCATGCATTGAACAAAACTGATGAATGGTGCATGAACAAGACTAAGACCAAAGCTAAAAGAGTCACTGCTGGCAAAAAAGCATATATTGGGTCTAAAAATAGCATTAAACAAGGTGATTTGGATTATTAAAAATGTCCTGGGAAGAAAGAATATCTAGGGGCAAAAGTGAAGTGTGAAGACACAGTGTTAACCTGAGCAATGGTTTGAAAACTGAGCTGTCATTTAAAATCCTATCTTCTAAATAATTGTGTCCCTGTATACACATGTATGCAGCAAAGTCACTGTTTCTTCTCTGAATGACTTGTAGATTATAAGTAGTCGTTGAAGAGGTAGAGGGATGGTTAGAAATACTTAGCTTCTGTCATCATACTTTATGGGACAAAGGTTACTTTGAAAATAAATCATCCCCAAGACACACCTAAGGTTAGAATATCCATTTCATAGGCAATGCCATGAAAAGATTTTTAAAATTCTTCTCAGGAGTTGTCACCAGACAGGATCCAAGGAGGTCCCCAAAGTGGAGATAAGGAACCTAAACCACTCTACCTGTAGAATAAGTTGCAGGGTCACTTGACACCTGCCATAGAAAATGAATTGTTAGAACAAGTCAGAAAGAGGAATGAAGGGATTAGGCAGGATTTTTTTTGTTTCAAATATTTAAAAAACAAAAAAAGCAAAACAAAGAAAAGGATAGAAATGATACAGAATTTTTAAAAAAGATAGTAGAAAATTAACACTAATTAATATATTGCATATGTTATCTCAGAAGTAGTTGTTCAGGTTACAAGATTTAACAGGAGCTAGGCAGAATTTTAAAAGACACACTCAAAGAACTAGAGTGTGGGCCTTGAAGAGAGAAGCATGCTATTCCCTGAAAGTGGAAACATTTATATTTTCCTTGAGGAAGTAGAAACCTATGGAAAACATAGGCCACCCCTCAGAAGGGTACAGGCCCATTTTACATTTGCGAATTTAGATTTTTTTTTAAAAGATGAATGATGGAAGTGTTCTTTGAATTCTCTCAATCTTTTCCTTTATCTTAAGATCAGGTTCCTCTTCGCTTTCTCAGCTAAGCCAATTTATGGGCTTGTAGTGTTGTTGAGGAATTTTGGATATGTTGGGTCTGAAAGACAAGGAGCCTAGATTAACCAAGGAAATGCCAATATGGATAGCTTGGAGTAACATTGCCCGTGACCCGGAAATTCTTAAAAGTACATTTCTTTAGTTACGATTTTCCTTGTATCCTTTCTACCTGTCTTTATTTCTTCTTTTCTAGGTCATAGTATAGAAGCTTGTAACCCGGCTGAAGGAAGAACTCCATACTTGGGTGCAGTACTAAAACACTTTGTCTAGAGGTTGAGAGACTGTGTAAATTTGAAAGAAAGTGTCTAACCCCAGCTTATAATCATTAAAGTTTTACTTTAAAAATGTGTCCTTGGCTTGCTAGTTTGGCAAAGATTCAGAACAGATCAATACATTTCTCATTAGCTTCAACCAGAAAATATTTTTTTTTCAATTCTTCACCTAAATCTTTGAACAGCATTGCTGTATAGCTGCAGAATGGCTGCTGTGTTCCATCCCAGAAGCGGTATCAAGTGATCCATCTCCGTATCAACAGTAATTTAAAAAGGGCTTTGGAATAACAGATACTAAAATTATCTGCAGTAAGTGTTTTTTTTAAAAAATGCTCTAGACCCCAGAAAAGTGAGACTTTGAAGTGAGATTCCTCTTTATAACTAAATACATCATTTGCTTCTAAACTAAGAATTTGTTCCTTCTACATGAAGATTTCAAATGGAAGTGTTTACCTGTCATTCTGTTTGATGGTTTCTTTTTGGGGTGGTAGAAAAGAAGGAAAGAATGTGAATGCTTTATGACCACATAGATTTATTGAAACTAGCTCCATAGTATGCGACAACAAAGAAAAAATAATGAATAAACATGGTAATATCTGAAGACCCTTTTTGCTTTTAAAATTATATAAACATCCTCAGGTGAATAAAGCTTCATCTGTATCATGTGCTGCTAAATCACCTCAGGGAACTGGGCAGCTACAAAATATGTATGGTCCTATGCTGGCCAAATTGGAAAGCTGAAGTGTGGCTTACTTTGAGTTCCATGCTGGGATTCATATGATGGGTGAGGTTAGCAGAATCAAGCTCACCTGAGACTCAATTATGGCTGTTGGGTTCTAGGTTTTCCGAGGATGAAAATTTGATTTTTCAGTGTGTCACATTTCCTTATATATGTCAGGCAAATATGTAGTTGCTTGTGGTTAGCAAGCTAAGGAACAAAATAGATAGCTGGTATGAAATAGAGAACAAAATTACCAGTAAAATGAAGGTGACATATTTGTCTGGTTTGCCCTGGAACTTCCAATTTTCAGCATTGAAATTCTCATGTCCTAGTGAAAACTCTGAGTCCTGAGCAAACTATTACAGTTGGTCACCCAGGTAAACCTCCTATTTTTTAGCCTGAATTAAGCATCTCTAAAGTCATCACAAT
>RJWM01011886.1:0-58475 GCA_004363535.1 Dasyprocta punctata | reverse complement strand
AGGAGCCCCGCTTACCCCAAGGTGCTCTTTGACCCGGTTATCCCACGCTCTTGTCCTTGTACTTACAGGATGTGAGTCTTACCACAAGGGCTCTTAGCTCTTTAGGGGTAAGTTAGGGGGTCCAGACAATCCCTACCCTGAGTTTTTGGAGTGTTTGCTGGAAGTTTTCCTGTTCCTGGGAATGGGAGAGCAAAGCACTTGTCATTACCATGAACTCTGGCATGAGAAAGAGCAGGGTTCTCCTGCCTCTGTCACTTGGCTCTGCCTGGCTGGAGACAAGGCGCTCAGCTCTTTTAGCACCAGGTTTCTCGCCTGTGAAATGGGACCACTCAGAGGCCCTCATTCATAGGATTATTGGGAGGATTAAGTATGGCTATCTTTGTAAAGGGCTTGGCTCTGCGCCTGGCCACACGGTCCCTCTAACTCTTTCTAATGGAGGAGTATTTGGAATTATTTACTTAGATGCCCCAGAAGTTAATCCAGTAGAATCTGAAGATTTCGGTAATAGAAAAGTGTAAACTCCAGCCAAACTAAGCTTCTTTTGCCACAGGGCCCATACTTTTCCTGTCATAATTCTGTTCATCATTTTCATTGTAATTGCTTGTTTAACTTGTGTTTCCCAGGAGAGTAGATCTTGTACATGTGTCTTTATTTCTTAATTTCTGCCTAACACCAAGCAGAAATGAGGAACAGAAAAAACATGCAACACTCATTTGTTGAATGACTGAAAGACTGAATGGTCCATGGACCAATGGAACAATAGACTGAATAACTGAGTCACAGGACAAGTGACAGACAGAATGATTAAATGACCAATCAAGTGTTTCAGTGAATGAATTGATGAATGAATGAACTAAATGATCGGAATCAGTCATCTACATTCAACTGGATAATTCAAAGTACTATGTGATCGTGACAAAACATGGAACTACTATACTAGATCTTCACTTGGAAACAGGTCTTCCGGGAACATACGATAACTATTTTGTAAGTATTTGGAGAGTTGAATTCCTTTTTGTTCCCATCAGTGATGGGACAGTTGTTAGCATATTACTGGGAAGGGTTACTCACTCCTCGCTCACATGGCCCTCACTTCCCTCCTACCTTCCACCAAAATCCAGGATCTATCTGGCAGCTTCTGGCCTCAGCATATCTATTCATCTCATGTGACATCATCGCCAAGTCATGTGTTTTGGGTTGACAATAACTGGGGACATCAAGAGGAATTCCCAGTGCTTTCACTACCTAATTTCTGATAACCAAGAACTTTTCCTGAAATTTCCCACCCACACCTTTCTTCTGGATGAACTCATCTAGCCTTTCCAGCAGGGCTGATCAGTGGTGGCCCTGCTGGACTTCTTCAGGGGGATTAGGCATCTTCATACTTTGCTCATCAGTCATGGCCACACTCATCTTTCAGAGGCTCTGGAGCTCCGCCCATGGCTGTCTGGGCACTCAGCTGCCTTTCCAGAGGACTCGAACAAGGTGTATGGTTAGCCATAGCCAGAAGATCTGAATTTTGTTTTCAAATAGCTTTGTATGCTGATTATACTAGCCTCCAAAATATTTGTGATTGTAACAAAATAAGTGGAATGGTTATTTAATGCCACTTTCCTGTCCTGTGGAAAGGACCTCTAAATCCTTAAAGGCCACTGAGAGGATTTTCTAAAAAAATCAAACCTAAGCCATGAATGGTGGGGCATGTCCATAACTCCACCTATTCAGGAGGATGGCAAGTTCAAGATCAGACTGCAACTTGGTGAGATCCTATCTCAGAAATAAAATTTTAGAAGTTCAGGGATGTAGCTCAGTTTGAAGGCTCTGGGTTCAATCCTACTCCTGAAAAGAAAAAGAAAAAAATCAAACATGATCACAATTGACCACTTAGCAAGCAAAAGTCACACAGCTTTCCACTACCAGACATTTGTCCCATGTCAGGTACTAGACTGCGTGCTTTCTATACATCTGCTCATGTGAGTTACATGGCAGGACTACAAGCCTGTCAACACTGTGCCCAAGTCACAGGTAGGTGAAGTGAGGTTCACAGTGGTGGCCAGCCAGGGATTTGAACCAAACTTGTCTGATTCCAAAGCAGGTGCCCCGGTCCCTCCATGGTTGTAGCACAGATGACCAGTACGGGAAGGAAAGACGATGCCAATGAAGTGGAATACACTGGTGGAATAAAGCTGAACTGAAACACAACAGCACCTAGAACTGGAAGGAGGTCAGGGCGGGGAAGGGACCTCTTGAACATGTTATTACAGTTTTCTAATGAATTAACTGTCATATGAGAAAGTGTGAACATTAATTGTGATATGTTGACTTGAATAAGAACTGCATAGCGGTTAGGAAAGCTCTGGGTGTATCTGTGGATGATTGATGTGTAAGCCACAAACTGAACAGGAAAGACCCAACCTGCGTGTGGGTGGCACCAATGAACAGGCTTGTAGCCTGGACGGAATCAAGAGGAGCTCAGGTATTTGCCGTTGTCTTTGACTGTCATTCCATTTCCTTCAAGATTCCTGTGCAGACTCTTTCCAACATGGACTCACACCAGAGTCTTCAGTGAGTGCTAGGCCTTCGAACTTCAGCTGGATCCTCTGACCGGCCAACGAGCAGAGAGCAGTTCTGTGCCTTCCCTCCTGCCCTGCCCTTGGCCATAGACAGCCTGCTTAGGAAATACTGTATATAAATCCTTTCCTCTAGTAAACTGTAGTTGATGCAGACTTCTGCACTAGAGCAATGGGGTCATTGCTGTGACACTCCCTGACCATATGATCCAGAAGCCATTGGAGCTGGTTGATGGGAAGAATTTGGAAAGGTTTGGAGATGCTGATTAGAGAAACAGCCCCACAATGCTGTAAGCCAGGCCAATGTGCAGCACGGGTTGGAGCTCAGAATACCACAGTGGTGATAGAAACGCAGACGGTAAAGACCAGGCTCAGGAGCTTTCAGCTGGGAAGAGCGACACCGTTGGCAATTTGGCTGGAGACCATATACGTTACACTCTACCAGAAAATTTGCCTACGTTTTGCTCACGTCCTGAGATGTGGGAGACTGAGGTTAAGGGTGGTAGATTAATTAATCTGGTAAAGGAAATTTCAAGGAATTCCAATATTCCATCTGCAACATGGTTACTGCTTGGTGTTCTTATTTATTTATTTATTTATTTATTTATTTTTATTTTAAAGACAGTAAAATCCAATAAAACAGAACAGAACAAAGTCAATCAAAACAAAGCAGTAGAACTGGTACAGAACTTCAAAAAAAGATACTAGGAAAACAATAGCTACTATAGTATATCTTGTTATTTTCAGAATAGTTGACCATTCCAACAGGTAAAGTAAAATTAAACCAAAAACAAAACACAATAAAACCAATAAAAACAATATAAAATAAAGCAAAAAAAATTTAACCAGAATAAAGCAAAACAATGAGAACAATATTGGGCCTCAAAGATAAGACAGAAGAGAATCCCCCATATTTGCTACATTGCCTATTGTCATCTTCCAAAGACATGCTCAGGCTGCCGGCCCCAGGCCTGCAAAATCAACAAAACAATACTAGCATTTAGTTGCTTTGTGTACCTTAGTTGCTATCAATTTAGCCAGACCTCCAAATGAGCAGGTTGCTTACCGGGGGTGGGCAGAAGGTGGGGGTGTTGTCCTTGATTCTTAGTCCGCGCACCAGTAGGAGCATAGGAGGCGCGTGTTTCTCTTCCTGGAGTCTGTGCCAGTGGTGCAGTCCTCCTGGAAGATAGACTAGTTGTCTTCTGGTTGAGCCGCTCGGAAGTGCTTGGTGTTTTTAGTGAGATTAGTGAGATGTACTGTGAGAAATGGTTCATCCTGAAAGGAACATCCAGTAGAGCTGGGGCCTGCCAAATTGGAGCAGGGGAGGGCATCGTTGCTCAAAAGATTAGAATTAAAAAGAAGTGAAGTACAGCAGAACCACAGGGAAGATGCCTTGAGGGAATGTGAGGAGTCATCAAGACCCCACCCTTCCCAGGTTTAAACTTACAGAAGTGAAAGTTTCTTGGTTTTAAGAGAGTTCCAGGGCACCCTGTTCCAGAGGGCTGCCTAGGACATCGATTCTCTGAGATTTGCTTCACAGAGGTCAGCCATCCAGGTACTCAGAGGACCCTGCAACTATAATTTAAGGAGGCCTGGCTACTGCTTGAACTGGGAGCAGACTTTGGTGCTGTCCACATGGTGTGGGTTTTACAGGCATGAAGAATGCAAGTGTTGTAGGGTCAGGAAAGCATCCTCTCAGATTTTAGAGGAAGGTCTGGAATGCAAAGCAGTGTGCCCCTGAGAAAGCGTGCATGAAGCTGTGAAAGTGAAACCAAAAGTCCAGTAGAGACCCCAGAAATTTGGGGAAGCCAGGAATATGGAATGTCATAAGGAGTGATCAAAGTCAGCCCACATGAGAAGCCTTGAGGGTTACAACCACCAAGAATGTGGTAGGGGCAGGGCTGCTCAAGCTCTTTGGAGTTCGCATCTTATCATAGCTTGCCTCAGGATCTGAAAATGAAACTACATAATTTAATGTTTGCCCTGTTAGATTTAGGTCTTGCTTTTGTCCCAGGCCTTCCTATCCCCCATTCCTTCTTTTGCAATGGAAATGTTTACCTTGTGCCTTTGTGTGATGGCAGTGTTTAACTTCCTTTTTGACTTTTACAGGGGCTCACAGCTGAGAATTTGCCTTAGGTCTCAGAGGAGACTTTGACTTGGGCTTTTTAGAAATGTAGGAATTGTTCAGGCTTTGGCAGCTCTCACACAGAAGGCCTAAATGCACCTTACATACAGAATTGTGCGTAAATCTTTTGAGGGTCAGAGGCAGGATGTTGTGCTCTATGTCTAGATGTCCCCTAAAGCCTCATGGGCACAGAGGTGAGGCTTTTGAAAGCTGATGGATTATGTGGTGGTGTAGCTGACTTGCCATTTGAAGTGGGTTTTGGTCAGAAGAGTCAGGTCATTGTGAGTATGACCCAGAGGTTATACCTCCCTTCCTGGATCCTCCCTTGACTTCCTCCACTTCCTGTCCACCATGCCACACGGAGCTCTTCTCTGCCATGCTGTCCTGCCTTGGTGCCAGCCCACTATGAATTAAAATGTGAGCCAACATGAATCTCTCCTTTCAGTTGTAGGTATCATGTATTTTGGCCCAGCAACAAGGAAAGTGAGTAAGACAGAAAAGAGCCATACAAATAAGTTCTGAAGGATGGAAAAGCCTAGAGGATAAGTAGCTCTAGGCAGGCAGATGTTAGTCTACACTAAAGGAGACCTCCTACCAATGAGAGCCATCTAAATACTACCTAGAACCATCTAGTGAGACAATAATGAACTCTGACACAGAAACATCTGAGCAAGGGTGGCATGTCCTTTTGGGGTACCACAGAACTGGGGAGATTGATGATTTGAGGCTATGTTTGGCTCCCAGCCTCGGTCAGATGCTCCCTAACCACCTGAAAATATTTATCCTCACCTGTACCAACCACAGACTGTCCCAGGCTTGCAATCAGAAGAATCTTTGCAGTCCAGCATGACAGTGTCATCTCCCTGGGGAGAGAGGAAGCAACATGAAAATTGATACTCTCAATCCATTTAAGATAACAAGGAAGAAGTGGGTGACATTAAAAGGGAAGAGAATTTTGAGAGAGAAAAGAAACTCTAGGTGTCACCAAGTGCCATGCAATGAATGCCCTCATGTTAGCCGGGTACCTGCTCCTGAGCTTGGGCTCATCATCCCCATTACACAGCTAGGACAACCTGAGAATTTAACTTGCCCATGGCCACATTGCTAAGAAGCTGTATCTAGCATCTGATAGTGGTACCTGGATCCAGGAACTAGGATCTAGGATCTAAGATTTAGGCTCTAGTCCAGGATTTGAACTCTGATGTGTTGGGCTTGAAAACTCTACTTCCTTAGCAGTGCGATGCTGAGTTCTGTGAGAGGAAGGCTTCTGTGGCCAGAGAGAGAGAATACCACGCAGGCCAGAGAAGTTCTGGTGGATGTGAAAGGGACAAGGCTGTCGCATGGAGTGGGAGACGCCAGCAGAAAATCTAAACTGAGTGGAAAGGCAAGAAGCAGAGAACGGATCGAGCCAAATATCTGACCCTAACTTAGGTTTTGAACTCAAACCACACAAATGCTTCCACATCACAAATGACCCCAGTTCATAGATGTTATATCAGATACTTTTATCTGAACAAAGCCCACACATATCACTTCTGCACCCACAGGTAAAATACAGAGGTCACTAGCTTTTCTCAACAAAAACAACCATTTCAATAGCCCATGGGCAGATATTCCCAGGTACCACAGTTTTAGAAGGCTTTGGAAAGTTAAAATGCCTACATGGCAGATTGGATGGAAAATGTGAGAATGGGAGAAGACACTAGCGGAGGCTCTAACTATGCAGATTTTTATCTCCTCTCTGTGTCTCACACTCTCCTGGGAATAGGAGTGCTGCAATTAATCCTTCACCCTTCACTAATTAGAGGTTCCCCCAATTTCCCCCATGACTGGTGTGTAGATCATTGTTCTAAAATGGAATGTTATTCTAAATAGTCTCCATAATTAGGTTGTTAAGGGTCACATGTAATTAGCTCACAGGCGTTAAGGAGTGGGGAGGAGAGAGATAAAGAAATTTTTATTTCTATGCCAGGGATCCAGCCCTACTGTGTAATACAACTTGGCATGGAAATGGTTGCTGTTGTTGCAGTTGGTACTATGTAGTTTTTAATCAGTATTCACTTTGGAGTCTGACACACATGAGTTCAAATTCTGGCTCGGTGACCTCAGAAACATCACTTAATGTCCCCTGGGCTTAGACTACCTGCCTTAGAAAACTATTGGGAAGATTCGGAGAAATTTGGCACATACAGAGCCTAGCAAAGTTATGTTGGTGCCATCTCAGAAATGACACTTGGTTCTGATTATTCTTCATGGGTCATTTGAAGCTGAGTAGTCCACTTTTTGATAGGCCCCTGTACATACATGAGGCAGACCCCTCCAAGCCAGCCTACCCAACCACAGCCCTCCCTTCCCCCAAGTATCAATATGATTTATAGCCTAGGAGTTTGGAGCTGTGCTCCTGCCCTTTAACCTGTTCAGGACTCCTCTCCTGAGCAGGTCACACCAAGCCCGCACTCCCACCGAGCCATGCAGGACAAGACAAGTGTTTCGCTACATCCAGGCTGCACATTCCATGGATGTCGGCAAATCACAATGATTAAAGCTCAGCAACAGGGTCCAGTGCAGAAACTCGCCAGGTTCCCCAGTGGGTCTCACTTGAGTTGAAGCCCCAAAGAATTAAGACAAAATTAACATAAGCTGCCCCCTTCCCCGCTCAGGAATGCTTACATGTGGAAAGTTCCTTAAAATTTAAACCATATGCTATGGCTTGAACATGGTTCCTAAAATATTATGTGTGGAAACTTAATCCCTACATTCTTGGTTGGTGGAGGTGGGTCCTTTGGGAAGTAATCAGGATTAGCTGAAATGGGAGGGCTCTCCACGACATGAATGGCCTTACAGAGGAAAAGGCCAGAGCTGGCACACCTGCGCTGTGTCACCATGTGATTCCTCCCACCATGGTACACAGCAAGGGCCACACCAGGGGCTGAGCAGGTGCTGACACAGGCTCTTGGACTTCCCAGGCTCCAACTGAGTACCAAAGAAACTCCCTTCTTTATGAAGCGCCTTGTCTCAGGTATTTTGTTATAACAACAGAAAGAGGACTTGGATACCAAGCCTTCATTTATAGGGCCATCCATATTCATTCCTCAAAATAGGCAGTATTTTTTTCTGATGGCAATTGTATTGACCATTATTTTAATAACGTTTTTCTTGCATCCTCAACTGAGTCATTGTTTCCATGTAAAGGCATTCCTGAGTTAGGAAATCTGACAACCCAGGATTAGATTAGTCTTCAGCTGAAGGAAAAATAAAAAGGACAAAGAATCACCTCACAGAAGTGTTTGCCCACCTGTTGTCTTGTCACCCAAGGAGCTCTGCCCCGGTGCCACTTACATCTCCCAGGAAAATACTGAGGGCGATGACTACCTGCATCTGGCAAGTTCTTAGTATTCCTTAATAAGGAGGTTCCATTTTTTAGGATGGAGAGACGAAGGCAGAAAGAGATTAATTCCCAGTCAGTCTCCTTCTGTCCCAAGGGCAGCCAGCAGACCAGCCGAGGAGAAGGTTCTCAGATTTCTATCTTGCCTTCCCAGCACTTCTGACTGGTTTTCCTATTTAACAGATTGCCACCCCTCAAATCCTGTTAATTAATCCACATGCCCACAGATGCAGGAAATGTAAAAGAAGCACACGGGGCAGTCTACGCCTCCCGCAGCAAGAGGAGCCACACAAGGACCGTACTGGCGGGGAGCACCCGGAGGTGTGGTCAAAGGGAGATAATAAGGGGCTGTTTATGAAGGGGAAATAGAGATGAGGAAACCCCTAAGGAGGAGGAAAGCATGTGGGTCAGCACCAGCAGGAAGAAATCTGAAGAGGTCAAGGGACAGAAATGTCACCATAGCTGCGGGAGTTGTGGCCACTGGCAGGGAAATAGAACCAGCACAGAACGCCGCCCAGCCTAACTGGAGAAAGTGGGGAGAATGTATATGCCCACCCCTGGCCTCCCGTTATGGTTTCCTGCTGTCTGAGCTCAATGGGAAGACAGCTGAGAACCTTGTGCACATCTATGGAGCCAGAAGGTTGGCTTCTACAGCACAGAGCTGGAGGACGAAGGGGGATCACGGATCTCCCAGAGTCTGGGAACCCAGTCTCTCTAGCCTTGTCCATCCAGGCTGTTTTCATCCTGAGGCCAGCAGCCTCCTGGGAGACCCCAGGTGAACCTGAATCCCGTGGGGTGGGAGGTTTTGAGCACCTTTTAACACAGATCTTCAGTGTCTCCTTCGTAAACAGAAATAACAACACATGCGCCTGTGGGCATTTTGAGGCTCAGCTCACAGAGCACTAACGACACATAGGTGAGTCAGTCGCCCAGAACAGAGACTGCTCCATCCTGTGCTGGAAACCACCTGACAGGCATGTGCTCACACAGAGGGAGGATGAAGCCCTCTGCGAGACATAAGGACACCTGCTGCTTTAAAAGAAAAACATCAGTGGGGCTGGGGCCGCCTTGTAGTCCAGCAAGACAGTGCTTGCCCAGCTCACGTGAGGCCGTGTGGTCCACTCCCAGCCCTGCCAAACAACAGTACGGTCACACTCAACTCAGGGAACTTTCTGTCCCAGGTACCCTTAAGAATGGAAAGGAGAAGTACTTCATTTTAAAAGAAGCACTGGGACTTGGGGGTGTAGCTCAGTGGTAGAGTGCTTAGCATACCCAAAGGCCCTAGGTTGGATCCTCAGCACAGTGGGGAAATAGGGAGAAGGTAGATTTCTTCATCCTAAGAAATAACAGAGAATTAAAACTTTTTATTTTTTTTTTTATTTTAAAGATTGCAAAATCCAATGAAACATAACAGAACAAAGTCAATCAAAACAAAGCAGTAGAACTGGTACAGAACTTCAAAGAAAGATACTAGGAAAACAATAGCTACTATAGTATAACTTGTTATTTTCAGAATAGTTGACCATTCCAACAGGTATAGTAAAATCAAACCAAAAACAAAACAGAATAAAAACAGAATATGAAATAAAAAAAAATTAATCAGAATAAAGCAAAACAATGAGAAAAATACTGGGCCTCAAAGAAAAGACAGAAGAGAATCCCACATATTTGCTACATTGCATACAGACTGCTGGCCCCAGGCCTGCAAAATCAACCAAACAATACAAGCATTTAGTTGCTTTATGTACCGTAGTTACTATCAACTTAGCTGGTCCTCCGAACCAGCAGGTTGCTTACGGGGGAGGGGGTGGGGAGGTGTCCTTGATTCTTAGCCCACACACTGGTAGGTAGGTCTACAAGAGGCACATCTCTTTCTCCTCCTGGAGTCTGCACTGGTCATGCACACTCACCAGGCAGGCAGGCTAGTTGTCTTCTGGTTGGAGCCTCCCTACCTAACATGGCGGGATCTCCAGAGGCACATCTCTTTCTCTTCCTGGAGTCCATGCCGGCCACACACACTCACCAGGAACAGAGAATTAAATCTTTAAAACAGATCCAGCAATAATGGGAATGATACTAAATTGGTTTATTTCCTTTTTTAAATCTCCACACTGGAAGTTGAACCTAGGGCCTTCATACTGGGATATATCCACAGCCCTTTCTAGAATGTTGAGGCAGGGTTTTGGTATGATGCTAAGTTGCCCAGGCTAGGCTGGAAACTTCAGTCCTCTTGCCTCAGCCTTGATCACTCACAGTCAGGAAAACCCCTCATTTAATTAACTTACTAAGGATTTTACATCTGCAAAGTCTCTTCTCTTTTCCTATCAGACGCAACATACTTGTGGGTGTGACTCCCAACACATCTGGTGTTCTGGACAAATTTGCCACTGTTTAAAGTGTAATAAACTTAGGTAGCAAGTCAGTTTCACAGAGGGATCAGAATGCAGGGCTCCAGCTGGTGATCTGTTGTTACTGGGTAACAGGCAGATTTGCCTTGTTTCCTTCCCTACCCTGTCAAAGGCTAGAAGGTGGAACCCTGTTTGGGTCCAGCAATTGCATTTTTTTTTATACAGATTTTTTTTGCCTTATAGGCAGTCTTTCTGGATCTAGGAGGTCATCCAAAAATCTGGAGAAAATCAGTTATTCTAAAATTAATGTTCCTATAAAAAAAGTCAGAAAAGAAACAAAAATATTGAGTTGTGAACAATTCACACACACACACACACACACATATATACACAAGCACAAAACACATGATACCAGTGATGGTCCAAGTTGATACAAAAAATTCTTTGGAATTCATATATATTTATATCAGTTCATTAAAATATACTACCATGTTCCTCCAAAAAAAAGACCTAATGAGGAAAAAAAAATGCCAGCCCCAGTCTATCCTTGCCTTATCTGTTACCATATAGTAGCCACAGAACAAGAGAATGCATTAGTGAGGCATAATCTCCTGTCTAACACTGGCCATCACCATAGTAATGACCAGCTAGAACTGGCTCCAGTCAGGTTGTTCCACTTAGGTCTTATTTCTGGGGAAACACAGTATGCAGTTCATGGATTATTCACACCTACTGACCCTTAAGTGTTAGATGTTTTTTTAAATGAATACAGTATATTTAAAAAAAAGTCATAATCAGATAGAAGCCACGAATCGTTAGGCCATGGTTGCTATACTGTAAAGTTAAAAACATCATTGTGAGTTCTGAGTTATGCTGATTGCGGGTTTGTGAAAATATCTGGCAAGAAACCAAAAGGCACGAGTCCTTTATCTTGCTCTGCCTCTTTCTCTCCCAGCACAGTGTCTGAAACAGAGTTCACCAATCACTTCTTGGCTCCCAGCTCCCCGGTTCCTCACCAGCTGGGACCCGGTTAGTACCTCCGGGTGTTCTCACCGCGTGTGTCACACAGTGAGTCACACCCACACTCACGCCTCTCCGTAACCACCGGGGCCAGCACAGCAGCCACTGGCCGCACACGCGATCAGCCCCTGCAACAGGAGGGTCTGTGTGGAGATGGGCTGTGAGTCAGGACGCAGCCAATTTCCTTTCTTTCTTTCTTTCTTTCTTTCTTATTTTTTTTTGTACATTTTTTTCATTTTTTCTATTTTTGAAGATGGAGCATGAAAAAAAGAATGTAAAGCATTTCAATAATTTTTATGAGCTGCAGGAGGAAATGACAACATTTTGGTTATCCTGAGTTACACAGAATACTTTACAAATATTTTATTTGCTGCTTTTTTCTTTTTATAAATGTGGCTATGAGAAAGTTTATAGTGGCACACATGGCTCACTTTGTATTCCAGCTGAGACTGACCTACCACACTCAGAAAGTTTAGTCCCCTAACATGGCTTACAGCCCCTGCCCACTTCCCCCAGGCCTCCTTGGGCCTGCTGACCTGATGTCCCCTGGACACACCATGTTGTGCCCACCTCAGAGTCTTTTCTCTCCTGACCCATTCCCCTGGAGTCTTCCCTCCACACGGCTGACTCCTTCTCCACCTACAGGGACCATAGCTGGGACTACTCCTTCATGTATCTCCCCAGGCATTAATTAACACCTGGTCTAGGTATCTGGTCACCTGACGGATCCCCACCCAACACAGGAACTGACACTGAGGGAGGGCAGGGACCTTTGCAGTCTGTTGACCACCGTACCCTCCCCTCAGCTCAGGGACTAACCCACTTTTGTTCCCAATCCCATGTTTATTTAACCTATGAATGGAAATATAGCAGAGATTCCTTCAAAAATTCCACTTAGGACCAACCCAGAGCCAATGATGACGATAGTATCACCTTATGCCAAATGCTCATTCTTTCCTCAAGATCAATTTTCTATGGTCATCAGGGGAGATAGTGTGGGGTAGTTGAAAGGACACAATCCGGAGTTAGAAACCTTGCATTTGAATTTCACCTCTGCCACTTAAGAGCTACACGATTGGATAAAGTCCTTGATCATGCAGAATTTGTTTCCTCCAAGAAGGGGTTGTCTTGAAATCCAAGTATATTAACAGCTTTCAATCAGAAAGCCCCAGTATCAGTTACAGACCAAGGCAATCTCAAAGGGAAGGTTCCTTTTATTAACTTAAGCCAAGCATGGAGCACAAGACTTGGCTTAAAACAGAGGGCCCAAAGCTGCTAGACAGGTGAATGACTGCTTCCAATAAACTCCTGCGGCACAAAGCGATGAACCTGGGGAAAATCAGATCTCTGTACTGGAAAAGATCCTCCATTTATTCCAAAGAGAAACAAAGAGGACTCAGAGTTAGGGTGAAAATGAGGAGCATCAACTACATTTCCCCATTTCCCAGTCAGCCCCGACTTGTAGTTTGTTCAGATGGCCAGGCAAGCCTGTAGCTACAGGACTTCCAGGACACATGGGTCAAGAGTAGGGTCTGTAGGATCCTAATCCACATCCTCAGCTGTGATGGGAGCAACTTTAGCAGACAGCAGGGATCCCACTTCTGGCTTCTCCAGAAGAAATAAGATGGGTGGCCCCAAGCAGAGGTTCTTGATTCTCACATTCTGAGAAACAACCATAACTTCTCCCTCCTTTCATTGTACCTAGAGTGAAGAATAAAATAAAGACAAGTGGAAGGAGTTTTGTGGTTGCAGCCAGGTGATGTTAAAGTTAATAAAATGAGCATTATTCCCTGGAACAATGGTTTCTCAAAATGGGGCAAGGAGAGTGGCAGGGGAGGGAGTGGGAAGCGACTTCACCTGGAATGCTTCTGCCTGGATCAGAAGGGAGAAAGCTCGCCTTTGTTATACTCCTGGCTTCTGTTCCAGTCACTCAGAGGCTCTCCCAGGGCATCCCACTTGAGCACTATTGTTCCAAGGATTTGCTCCTGGAAGCACTATTCATGTGGAAACCTTCTCTCTTGGACCAGGCTCCTGCTAGTCACTCTTTATTACCTAGTGGTTTAACTTCAGCTCACCCTGGAAGTTTTTACCTGGCCTGGCCGCTGCTGATTAAAAGCCAGAACCTGACTTACAGTCATTCAGATATGTGTCCTGAACCTCTGTTGTCTGAGGTGCTGAGGCCATAGATGGGAGCAAGCAAGACAAATATTAATTATAGCAGAAATCTAGGAAGGAAGAAATCAATCATCCCTCATCCTGGAGAAGGTGAGTCACAAACGGAAAGCCACTCCAGGACTGTGAAAAGGGAATCACAATCTGGGATCCCTGGTCGAGGTTTCGGGAGGATAGAGATGATGGGTTAGGACCCGAACGCGAGAAGGCCTTAAGAAAGAACAGCCTCAGGGCTGGGGATTTAGCTCAGTGGTAGAACACTTGTCTAGCAAGCTGGAAGCCCTGGGTTCGGTCCTTAGCACCAGAACATAAAAAATAAACAAAAAACAAAAAATCCGAAACATAAACAAAAAAGAAGAAAGAGCCTCCAATAACAGAGAAGCCTCATCAATGTAACCTTCAGACCCCGACCCCACCAGGTCCGTCCCAAAGGATGCCCTCCGAGCCCACTCTCCAGCTCTCTCCTGCGAGTTTTATTGCAGCCCACGGGAGCCTGTGCTCTGACATGGAGCACGCCGTAACGAGCGACAGGAAAGTACCTGTGGGACCGAAAGCGCGGGTTCTCTCTGAGAAAGGGGCTTGCTGCATCCTGCGGCACCGCCTCAATCGGCAGGTGTGGTCTGCAGGCAGCCTGGTCCTCTGGGGGTGGCTGTGGTGCACGGTGCACGGGGATAGCCCGCGCGCCCAGGCCGGAACTGTGTAAACATCACCGGCTTCCTGCTCTAGGGTTCCTAGCGCACGGCCCCTTCTCCCCAGGTGAGGGCGCCCCCCGCCCCGTCCCGGGGTGACAGGCCGGTTAGCTCTCCACGCGAGCACTTGAAGGGCAGCACCACGCCGGCCCGGGCGCCCGTGCCCTCCCCGGGGAGCCGGCCCAGGTGACCGCAGCTGTCACCCACCTGCCTCCCGCGCCACGAGGCGGCCGGGCGGGATGGGGACGCGGCTCAGCGTTTATTTTGGGAGCCAGCTCACTAAAAATACCCCGGCCCTCCTGTTTGATCCTCCTGCTCCTGACCCGAGCGGACCGCCGGCTGTCGCCCGCCCCCCGGCGCGCTGCCCTTTAAAGGAGAAGGGCGTGGGGCGCCGGCCGGCGCCGCCCGGGACAGGCGGGACACGGCGGGCGGGCGGGGCGGTGCCTCCGGGCGGAGACCCGGGGGCGGGGCGCTGCCTCGCGCTGGCATTGGCTGGCCGCGCGCGGGTGCCCGCGCCGATTGGCTGGTGCGCTTTTAGAGGGAGCCCAGCTCTCCAATTAAAGCGGCGTGGCGAACCCCGCTGCGTGCAGAGCTGCTCGCCGGGCGCGCGAACCTGGCCATTCAGCCCCGGCAGCCCCGCCGCGTGCCCCAGCGCCTCGTCTCCTCCGCAGAGAAAGATGGCAAAGGTGGCGAAGGACCTCAACCCACGAGTGCAAAAGGTGAGCGGAGCCTGCGTTTACTCGCACCTTCTCCCCGCTTCTCTGCCCCATCCGTGCGCAGATACTTACCGTGCCTAGAGGGAAAGAGCAGTTAAATTCCAGGACTTCAGGAAACCAAAGATTGGGAATACATGTTTGAGCTGACAAGCTCACCCCCAAACTCACTCTTGTTTACCATTGTAAGGTATAGCTATGTGAAGGGTCTTAGTTGTTGGGTGATGTTAATTAAAGTTGAATTAAGGTGAAACTTCCTGGGGAGAAGGTACTGTCAGTATTCCTAGGGGAAAAGCCCTAGTTTCTGGGTTCCCTGTCTCTTCTGGGGTGATTCCGTGAAGATGGGGGGCACAGGTAATACCGCGAGTGTCCCCTTTTTGCTATCACCTCAGTACTTTGTGGGTCCCCCCCAACTCACAGCACACAGTTTCTTACCTGTTGCTCTTGGCAGTGACAGCAGTTCTGACACGGGCAACTAATTTCTGTGTCCAAGGTCTGCGTTTCTCTTTCAAGAAGGGCTGGCTTGGAGCCCAGAAGGTCAAGGGTGAATTACCGCAGGAATGGCCTGCAGCTGTGCCTGTAGCTTCAACACCCGCTGTTTGCCTACCTGAGTTCCTTTGGAGAGCTCAGGCTGGAGGCTTACAAGGCAGGAGAACATGGAACGAAGGAAGACAGCCTATACCAGTGGTGGGGAACCTACGGCACGCGTGCGCAGCAGGCTGTTTGTATCACTGAAAGCTCGGAAAGGTTCTTCATCATTGCCTAGGTCGGGTAGAGAGAGAACTGGAGCTACTGGAGGGTCACAGAGAGCTGGTTTCAGGAGGCAGTAGAATGCAAGAAAGCCTTCCATATTCAAACCCCAGACCTTTTAGCTGCATAGCATTGACTGCGTCACTGTTCTGCGCCTCGGTTTCCCTGACTCTAACTTAGGAATGGTAGACCCCACCTCCTTCACAGCAGCCAGAACAGCAAGGTGGCGCTGTGGATTAATCTCTCAAAGCAGTGATTATTAAGCTCTGATTTCAGGAGTTTAGTCTTGCAGGGCAAGGTCCTCCTTAGACATCAACCATTACTTGTGAAGTAAATGAAGGAAAAAAAATGACTAGTAGAATCAAAATAAGAACGCAAGCCAACTGCTTAGAAGCACGACATTCAACATCTAATTTAGAGTTGTGCCCTTTACACGCGACCTGCTGCAGACCCCCACGCAGTGCAGCAAACCCTTCTGCTGTGTGACCAAGTCGGACTTAATCTGGGCATCTCCGGAATGCACCATGCCCCACTGCCTTTGCCAGACTATTTGCAGAATCGAGTCATCTCACCTTCTGTGGATCTCCCATAGGAGTTTAGGCTTTTGGAAGATTCCTATTAGTTTTTACCCCGTTGTGAGTTATGCATGTACAGCTTTAGTTTCTCTTTACATTTTTCTGAAGTCCTTGAGGGAAACCTTCTTGTCCATCTCTGCATTCCATACCACACACACAGTAGGAGTCAAAAAACTGAAACAATGAAAATGTCTGGGCAGCTAAGACCTTAGTGTTTGTGTGGTACGCTGTATACGTTATTATTTACCTTGTATTATTATTTACCTTGTAGCACACCATGACTTGTGTTTGAACTACCTCCCCAAGTTCGGTTGATTAGAAGAATTCAGGGCTAAGGGGACAGGCTTTTGTTGCTGTTTGGAAAGTAAAATGATTTCTGGGTGTTTTGACTTTAAGCTGGCTGACAGTTACCGTGCAAAGTGAGGCAGGATATCCGGGAGCTCCTCCCCACTAAAGGCAGGGCCATTGCTTGAAAGAAGCCTTGTTTTTCTTTTCCTGTGCACAGGAGAATGTGATTATCCAGATGAGAGGTGGAACATGTTCTCCTTCTTGTCACCCTTTAGTGCCAACTCTCTTGGTCTGGAAATGGTTTATTTTCCGTTTAAATCTAATGACAAGCTAACAAAAGAATATGGTGAGTAGAGATGAAAGGGTGGATATTTTTGTCCTCTTGAGATTTTGACAATCAAGGAGACAATCACCCCTTTGTGAATTAGCCGATGTCTGCAACCCAAAAAGTCAAAGGAGGGAGTTGGAGTCTGGGAGAAGCCGTGGTGCTGAATGATACTGTGGTGATTAAGCACTGTGTCATTAACAGCATACTGAAAAGATTTTATTGTGTATTTACTTATAAGATCAGCAACAGGGTTTTTTTTTTTTTTTTTGTAATATTTGGCTTCAGGATGTAAAATCACACTTAGACATTTTGAAACAAATTCATAGACCCTCTGAGCTGCAGGGAACCTATTTACACAATGAGAAATAGTTTACAGTGGTATCTGCACTGTCTCCACTGCTCTGCCCCTAACGGGTTGGGGGAGCAGGAATCCCCAGCAGCTGGAAAGTCATAATAAGCTTAGTTACTTTTCTCTTTGCTGAGACAAAATTTCTGACACCCAAAGTAAAGGGAAGAAAATTTATTTGGTTCACAGTTTGTAGAGATTTAAGTCCATGATTGACTGACTCCAAGGCAGGGTGGCATGGCAGACAGGCATCAGAGGAGAAAGTGTTTATGACAGACAGAAAGTAGCAAAGCAACAAGGGTTGACCACAACTCTTTTCATGCCTTATCCAGGCTATTATGGGCAGGTAGTACTCACACCTTTAATCTTAGTGCCCTTAATCCTAGCATTACACCATGAATCAATCCTTAGCATCATACATTCTATATCCAGTCATGTCTGAAAAAGCCAAGGACTGCTTGAGGTTTTGGGGGGACATCTTGTCACAAGCCATAACATTCTGTCCCTGGCCCCGCCCAAGACTCATCTCGTTCCTTTATGTAAAAGGCATTTAGTCCATCTCTAAGAGTGCCAAGAGCCTAACAGTTTCAGCATTGCTGAAAAGTACAAGTCCAAAGTCTCCTCTGAGATTTAAGGCAAAGTTTTTGTACAAATGAAAAGAAAGTTAAACACTTCCAACATTCAATGGCATGATAAACATTACCATTCCAAAGAGTACAAACAGGGGGATACAAAGGAATGGGACCAAAGGAAGTCCAAAATCCTGCAGGGCAAACATTAAATCCCACAATTCCACTTTCAGCATCCCTGGTAATCTGTAGCAAGTTTTGAACTCCAGAGGTCTTGGGTGGCTCCAAATGGCACTTCTGGTGGTTGTGGCTCCCATGCCTTCTTTCTTTGGCTGGCTTCGCTCACTCCTTGGACTGTCTGTGTTCCTGGTTCTCCAATCTTCTGAGGTCTCCACTGCACCTTTGGCTTCACACTCACAACTTCATACACTGCCCTCTGAGAGGCACACTGCCTGACCTCCCAGGGCTTTTTCTGAAATCTGAGTGGAAGCCTTCCTGACCCCACAACTCTTGCATTCTGCATGTGCCTATCTTCTTGATGTCAGGAGCCATTTGTAGGAATTTGGAAAGAATTAGGACCAAGAGATCTAAGAGCACACTTACTCTCAGCTATGTGTGTGCCAGTGAGTGGGCCCTGTTTTTCACTCCTGACAATGCCCAGGGAGCATTAAGTGATGGTGCTTCTGTGTGCATTGCCAAGTTCCACCAGCTGTCTCTACCTACTTCTTTACATCACACTCTCCTTGGCTTTCCTGTTCTCCACTCTTCCTGCTTTCACCTCCACTTCCTGCAGTGTGCAAACCATTGGCGTGCCACCTGAGCAGACTTATCCAGTGTAAACATGGCAGCTCAAGAATCATCATTGGTTCCCTCAGTCTTAAAAACATATTAAGCCTTCAGTTATACTTCTTAATAGGCAAGACGTTGGAGGCCTGCCTATACATGTATAAGCAACTTGACCCCAAGTGGGAAGGGGGTGGTGGTGGTGAAGAGATTGTCCAATCCCTCTTAAAAGATCTCTGAAAACAGATGCTGAAGTCACTACTTTGTAAGATTTTGTAAGTGGCAGACTCTCGTCCTAGTATGCAAGTGTGTCTCAATAGGTGAGGCCAGAGACTACGAGCTGACTTTCACCAATGTGCCCAGCATCAGTGGCAAGGGAAGGCAGGAAGAGCCTTGGGCACAGGTTTTAATGGAAGTTATCTCACCTCTGAGGCTGGAAGCTAGCCCAGAGCTCACCAACACTTCTGCAAGCAGGAAGCTGGAAAGGCGACTGCGGGATCCTCTGTGGATCCTGTAGTTTGATCTTCTCTTTGCATTAACTGAACAAAGGAGGAAAAAGAAAAGGAAGAATTCAACAAAGTTGGGAACCAGAAAAGCAAGGACTACCATGTGGGTTCTTGCATGTGTCTTTCTTGCTCAGTCTTCCTCTGGCTGCTTCCAGTGAGGAAGTGGTAAGGCATGAAGAAGTGAAGAAGCAGTTCTTCCTGCAACCCATTGGGTTCAGCTGGGCACCAGAAGAGGCATTTGATTTGACTTTGAGAAGGAGAATCATCTTGTCTTCCCAGCTCATATATTCAGAGGAGTTTGTATGTAACAGAGTGGAGATTTGCTATGATAAGTAACAGAACTTGAGAGTTCTTATCTCCCCAACCTTCATCCAACACCACTTAAATATTTATTTCAAGAGCAGATTTCTGGCAGGGTAGCTGAGTCATAACTGTTATTTCTTCACTAGGTGACAGTGTGTGGGTCATTTTTCCTAGGCAGAATTCGGGTAAGGTATAGGCTTCCTTTTGCCTCCAACCCACTAGCCTTTCCCTTCGCACCAGGCATCTCCTAACGACAAATGATTATGACAAAATAGACCTAAAATTCCATTCCACTAAAAGCAGAACTGTGTCACAGCTCGTTAGGATATACCAAACGAAGAGACAGCTGCTGCTCTTGAAGTGCCTTCCTTTGGAAATAGCCCCCACCCCTTTCATCTGATAACAGGAAGAGGATTTGGTTGGCAGCTGCCATGACTTTACCAGGTGCAGGGCCACCCTTACTTTTACAGGAGTCCCCAAGAACAGAGCATTTCCTTAACTTCATGTGGAACATTGGTGGTGTTCTGAACCGTTGATGAAGTCATGGGGTCCACAGCATGACTCTGGTAACTCTAGAAAATGCACTTTATGAGGCTTTTACAGAGGGAGGCAAACAATAAGTTAGGTCTGTGGACACCAAAGCTCTTTTAGTGACCAAAATGTGTATTCAATATCTAAGGCTAAATATTCAATGCAAAAATTGTGTTTTTACAGAAATATAATTCAATTACAAAGCTTTGTAAAATTCCCAAATGAACTGCTTGCCTCTTATCTACTCTTTCATATGAGAAGTGAACACACATTTTTTGATTTTTGTTTTTGTTTGTTTATTTTTATTTATTTATTTATTTTGAGGCAAGGTCTCACTACATAGTTCAAGCTAGCCTTGCACTCACTATGTAGCCCAGGCTGGCTTCAAACTCACAGCAATCCTCCTGCCTCAGCTTCCTGAGTGCTGGGATTACAGGCATGTGCCACCACTCCTGGCTTTGAACACATTTGTTCTTTCATCAGCTACTTGTATTTTTGCCTCTTAACAGATTTATGTTAGAACAGTCAAGTTTCAAGAAAGGCAAAAAGGAAAGCCATCTCCTGAGGACAGTGCATATGTTTGACTTTTTTTTGTACATTATCTTATTCAGTCTTAATGGCTACCATGTGAAAATATTACATCCTTTTTGCACTTGAGTACATTAAGACTGTTTAAAATGATTTGCCTAAGATCACATGATGACAGGTTAGGAACTCAAACTCAGGCGTTTCTGATTCCAAAACTTGGATTCATTCATTCACTGGAAGCAGAAATCTGGTGGAGAGAGAGGATGCTGACGGCTGTGAGCCTCACACACAGAGCTGGTTCTCTCAGCTCACTGAGCTCATACGTACTCTGAGGGGCACTGCTTAGCATCTGCCAGTGTTATCAGGGACCTGCACCTCTGTAGTATCTCTTGATCCCTGGCATGGGTATACTGTCACCCACACCAAATCAAAGCCATTTCTCAGGTGTAGAATGAGGACTTTCTAGATTTCTCCTGTTTCACTAGAAGGCTGAGGGAAGTCTCTAGACAGAGGTTGGTAGAGAGACCTTTTAAAGAATTGTACAGTTAATCCTGACGTTAACAAATCCTGGTGATCCTTGATGCATAGATTACAGGAACTTCTAGTGTGGGGATAAGCTTGCTTCAGAATGTGTATCTTGACATCCTGGTCAGTGTGACTCATGATCCAGCCAACAACGTGTGAATCAGGACAAGCAGACCACAACCCAGGCCATGACCAATACGTACTTTACAAGGAAATATGATTGCTAAGGGGAGAAACCAGAGATTGCGTCTGGCTGGTCACTCTTCTGCAGGACAAAGGGGTGCCAGTGTCCAGACCCAGCCAGCTGTTTCAAATCCACTTGATTTGTTTATGATTATTTTTTTTCTCCTCTTGTTTTAAGACATTGAGTCCTTTATAAAATTTCTCTTTGGAGACAAATGCAAATGAATCACTGTATAAAAGAGCTGACATGATCTTCGCATGTTCAGCCTCTCCAGTTTGCAGGGGGCACATGGTAGAAAAATGGCATATCTGACACGACAGAGTCTACCAGGACTAAGATGCCTCAACTCACTGCATCTTTTATGAATGAAGGGGGAAAAGCTGTCTTCTATTCTGTCACTTCCAAACCTAGACTGTCCCAATTTCGTGTCAGCCTTATATCCTCAAACTTTAGAAGGTTAGGTGAACTCTTCGGCTGTGGACAAGGTTCACAAGCCACTTGGAGAAGCAAAATGTTCACACATTTACAAGCATGGAAATCTAGATAGAGCTCCCATTTTTTGCTATTTGCTGGGTTTGCAGTTTTTACCCGGTTATTTGAGAAAGAAAGCTAATCGTAGTTTTACATTTAATTGATAGCTTAGTGAGGTAAAGCATGTAAAGGCCTGAATCACAGTAAGCATTCCATAAGTACTTCTCCCTGTTGTTTTTGGTAGTCCCTTCTCACCACCACAAAGCAAAAATCTCATAGGTTGTTAAGTGCTGGAATGCTGGAAGATCAAGTTCAGTTTACCTACATCACATGCAGCTTCTAAGATATCAGATCACAGGACCTTCTCTTTGTAGCTAAATTTGATCTAGGCACAAATAGATTCAGGCTACATCATATGCAAATCATGAGAATGGCAAGAATTCATCTTAGATGTCTCGTTGCTGTTCATTCAAAGGCAGCCTTTACTTTGTCCAGTATCAGTTGTTGGTCTGAGCTGTGTGATCTTATATAGGCCCTTAACTTCAGATCTTTTGCTACTAAGATCAGGTAATAGTCACTCATTTCTTCGTGTAGCAAGTATTTATTTACCATCTGTTGTGGACCAGCCACTGTGGTGTCATATGAGATAATGAATAAGAACACTTCAGTCCCTGTCATGTAAACTCGAATCTGGTGGAAGCCATTTTTCATAAGGCGGGAGAAAGGCTGAATAATGGCTGTCTTCTTTGTACTCCTTGACTTTTCTCCCCTGCTCCGTGTTCCTTTGTCCCCTTTTCCATTCACTCTCAGATTTCTCAAGTCTGGGTGCTTTTCGAGCTACACCCCAGTTCCAGCCATCTGTGTCATGTGGCAGTGGAATGAGAAGGGTAGCTCCTCTGCAGTTATCGCTTTCTAAACCAGCTCTGGGGTGGAGCCACCAGTGACAAGAAGTCTAAAGAAGGGGAACACCAGCAGCTTGGCTGGCTCTCAGGACCCACCAGTAACCAGTCTTCTTGCAGAGGTGTGGTAGAACGGCTGTCTGTGCTCTTAGTCTGTCCTCAGAGGCAGATGAATACCCTAGGTTGTATCTTTCATGATGTTGATGTCAGGGATACCAAAAAGACAGAGTATAGGGAAAGGGCTGCTGGCAGACTACGCTCTATACAAAACTGCCCCTAAGCAGAGAGCATCTATTTGGGCTGTATGACTAAGTGCCGTTTCTAGGTACTGATTCATAAGGCTGACCACCACGGTGGCTGACCTGAGTAATGTGCTGACTGAAGGAGATGGAAGGAAAGTAGATCCTGGCTTTGCCCTCCCCCTGGAGGAGAGCCAGCCCACCTACCAGAGCCTGCCTGTGCCCCCCACCCAGCCCTGGCTGGATGGCCAGCCTCTCCTTGGGAAAGGGATCTGACTCATGGAGGAAGAGGTCAGCATTTGGGGGTTCTTTATTTCACAGGAAAGATAGCGGGGAAGTATTTTTGAAATCTTGTTAGTAGACAAAGGGGGGATTGTAAGCCAGGGACACCACTGAGAAAGTGGAATGCAGTCTACAGAATGCAAATATTCAGTGTATGTATCTGAACAGGAGTTGTATCCTGAGTATGTAAATAACTTCTATAAAGCAATTTTTAAAATCCAGTTTTTGAAAAATCAGTGAAGGCTTAAATAAGCCTGTCACAAAAGAAGATATGTGTGTGGCTAATCAACGTAGGGAAAGCTGCTCACCGTCATTATTCACCTGAGAAATACCAAGCAAAAGCATGATGACGTAGTATCACATACTGAGAAGAATGATACAATTCACTACCAAGTGTTGAACAAGATGTGAACCTTGCGTACAGTGGAGAAGAACACGAGGCAGTACTTTGGAAAGCTGTTGGGTGCTTCTGACAGTGTTAAGTATACACCTGCCCTGTAACAAAGAAAAAGATATACAGCTGTCTATAAAGCAGACAAACAAAAATCTTGTACCAGAATATCGGAAGCAATTTTATTCATAATAGCCCCCAAATGGAAATAATTCATATCTCTATCAAAGAATGAATAGACAAGTTGTTCCATATTTGTAAGTGGTTTTTAAAAATCTAATATATGGAGGAATACAAGTTATTGCTGGCCAAAGAAACTGACACAGAAGTACATACCATGTCATTTCTTTCTTATAAAAGAGGTAAAGTTTATATATAGGAAAGAGACAAAACTAATGTGTAGGGACAGAATTCAGAGCAGTGACTTCCTTTATAAGAAGAGAAGGTTTTTGACTTAGAGGGCTTGGGCAATTTCTAGAACACAGATGTGTTCTGTGTTTTTACCTGGTTGTCGGTGCCCCGGGGCACACATATGAAGTAACCAAGTGAACTCTGGAGATTTGTCAACACTTAACTGTTTGCAGGTTTTACTTCGATGTACTGGTAGGGAAAAACAAAAACAAACCAAAAATACAAAGGGTGCTTGGTGACCGGGTGGGAGGGGCTATGTACCCAAGCAGCGGAGGGTGCGGGAGGAAGGTTGCTGACGAGCTTTTGCTCCGGCCCCGGCTGTCTGGGGCTGTCTGCGGGAGGGCTCTGTCCCCAGAGCTACCATAAGGACATTGCAGTTCTTTCCACTGACTGTAATCTGGAGTTAAAGTTTCTAAATAATGGGACATTTTTAGCCACGTCTTTTGCATAGCATTCTGCTTCCCCCAAACTGGCCTTACCCTGGTTCTCTGAGGACACCTTTCTCCTCCACACACGGACTGAGACTCCGGGGCTGGCTGCCAGCCACCCCTCCCCCAGTGCTTTCCTATATGATGCCATCAGCTGAGCATGTTCCCGCTCCTCTGAACCCTCCTCCTGCACACTCACACTTCACTTTCCGAATGACCTGGGAAAATCTGCAGTTGTCTCCCCTTGTGCTTGTTTAACTCTGCACTGCAGTGCCTATTTCTGCTGGACTCCTCCATCTGTAAGCAGCCTAGAACAGACACCATGACTTCCCCCTCTGTGTGTGCTTGCATTAAGGGCTTAAAAATGTTAATTGGTAGGGATGGAATCAGGAAACAGAGAGACCAGCTAAAAGGAGCGGGCAGCTGTGTTCCCACCCCTTCCCTTCAAGTAAACTGAGAAGACAGAGAGGAGAGTGCTGGGTACAAAGCAGATGTGGAAAGGAATCGGGGAGTCCGTGAACCTCCTTCCGTGCCCCTCGGCGGGACACTATGCATGCCACCTACTCTACACCCTTCCACCTGGAAGACCAGGCCCAGAACGGGCAAGGCAGCAGAGGGGCAGGTTAGTGGGGTGGGGAGGCTTTGGTGGTATGTAGAGGGCAGCTTCAGGTGCACAGGAAACACGTGAGAGGACTCCGTTTTGACGGCTGTGTCCCAGGTTTTGTTACCCTCTGCAGACGCGTCTGCAGAAGGCTGGGCTGGAGGGTGGTGGGCCAGCCAGACCTTGATTCATTCACTTCTGCAGACAGCTAACTTGAGGCTTCCCCTGGACCTTGGGGTGCTCTCTTTCTGGCTAGAAGTCTCCTGAGAACAATGCCAGTGGCTTTTGTGTGCCAAGAGGGTATTTGGGCTGCGTGACCACACAGCAGCAGCCACATGTCAGAGAGCCTGGCCCCCTGAGAGACAGGAGCCAGAGGGGCGACTGCAGACTGGCTCAAACCGAGTCCAAACCACTCCTCGCTCAACCCGTATGAACTTTAAGTTTCTAGTCCTCGATGAGTATTTATACCCAAATAGGGCCAATGGAAAAGTTCCATTTGCATGGATTTTCAGAGTTTTGCCTTTCGTCAGCCACGTTGACCAAACTCAGGAAAGTGGCAGAATCCCTGCCAAGCACATGCTCTTTGAAGTGCAGGAAATTCTGAGAAGGCCCTGAACCATCATATTTCTTCTCATCCTGGAGACTGTTGGAACTCCCTTTCCAAAACACAGCACCGCACCTCAGCGCCCGGCCGCTGTGCTGACTGGGAGCTCTCTCGTCCAGTGGGTGAGTCTATTCAAAGTTCTGCCGGGCTGAAACTGCTTTCTTGATCGGTGCTTTAAACTATTTTAAGAATCTAAATCATCTAATTAATCACTTTTATTTTTTTCTTCTTTGCTTCCAGAGAAATGACTCCCAATTTTCTCCTTAGTTTTTTATGTATTGTCCCTGATTTCTCAGAACCAAAACACTAACAGTTTTACCCATCTGTCCTTACTGTGAGGAGTTAAGTAGAAGACTTATGACTGCACAGGTGGATGAACTGTTCTTACCAGGCAGGGGCCGTGTCCCCTCCTATCTTTTTATCCCCATCTCTATAACAATCCCACTTCACAGGCGAGTAAACTAAGACTCAGAGAGGTTAAGTAAAGCTACATAGTCACTGGTGAACATGAATTCAGTGTAGAAAATTTAACCCAAAGCTTTCCGCTCTACACCTAATGTGTTACCATTTCCAGAAGCTGGTGTCACACACCTGGCCGCAGTTGAGTTTTGCCAGTGTAGACAGGCAGTGAAACTCAGCTGCTGTCGTCGGAGTCTTTTCCCCCTTGCAGGCCTTTCGTCCTCCTGATTCCATCAAGGAGGAAGTCTGTGTACAGTGCTAACTTCGCAAACCCTCGCCCGGCTTCACTTTAAAAACTGGCAGGCAGAGTCAGAGCTTTTTAAAGGGCAATTGTAACTAGCTAGAACTTAATGGCTTTTCATTATTTATTCTATTTCTTATGGTTACCCTCTATTTTTCAATACATTTTAGGAATAAAGTCATTTTTTAAGAAATGAATTTTAGGACTGGGGATATAGCTCAGTGGCACAAGCACCTGTCTGGCAATCATGAGGTCGTGAGTTCGATCCCCAGTACCAAAAAAAAAAAAAAAAAAAGAAAGTTTAAAAAGTGATTCATATGAAGAAGAATAGTAAGTAACTAATCCCACAGATGGTACATGGGAGGACAAACTTCGGAAGAAGGAACACAGGGCTTTGTAAGCACTCGGCGTTTGATTCTCCCTGATTTCCACAGTACTTCGTAGCTTGCAAAGCGTCCTGTGTGCGTCCTCTTATGTGATTCTCACAGCGATCCTGGGAAGCCAATAGGGGTTATGCTTCATTTTAAATATATAAAAAAATGGAGGTTAAGAAAGCAGAAACTGAGTGCTGGAGTCACATAGGTTGTGCAAAAATTAGCCAGGGCTCCAGCTCCGTGTCTCAAGCTCCCACATGAGTGGGGCTCCCCGACCTTCTGTCAGCAAATCATTTCGAGGGCAGGAGTGGAGAAAGGGATATTCCAAAGCAGTGAGCCAAGACCAGAAATGCCGTGGAAAGTCTGCAAAGCTTAGTGACTCTTCATGGACCGGCCTGAGCTTTTGCAGTTTCCTGGTTCTTGTATATATTCTGTTTTGCGGGGACGCCTGCTGGAGTTTCTCTTGAGTCGTTAAATTTTCCCTCTGTAATGAGTCACCTTATGGCAGGTGAAGAAACCGACCTTCCTTTCAGGAAGCATCTCTTCCCTTCTGGGTACAACCACACAGGGGCGACTGGAACTAGAAACGTCCCACTCATAAGGAAATGCCAAGTTTAAAAGAGCATTTCTTTCTAGGGCCACCAGCCTTGAGTGGGAGTCACCATCAGGCCAGGGTGTGGCAGTGGGGACACCTGCCCACAGCAGGCCCAGGGAGCGGGTGCTGCAGAGGGGAAGGCAGCGCCACAGTCCACGCTGGAGAAAGGGCAGGAGCTAAACGATGCCTGGAGGGAAAGCTGAGAGCTGAGGAAAGCATAAAGCCCTTTGGGTAGACCGCAAGAGGAGAAGAGCCATCGCCGGACGCTCAGAAGGAGAGGGGAGCCTCTGACCAGGGCAGAGAACGGGCTGTCAGAGTGCTTGGAATGGCCAGGGAAGCCAGGACATATTCTTTCCCTTCCAACTCCCCCTGCAGGCATTAGCCTTGGAGGATGTGTTAGCTTTTCATCTGTCCAACACAGAAGACAGAAAAGGAAGTGTTATCCAGAAAACTACAGAACTGTTTATTGAGGAGTTACCATGAGCAAGGCATTTTAGGGACGGTAATGGAGGAGTGAACTAGAAAGAGGGGGACCCTGCCCTCAGATGTTTCAGTCTGGCAGGAAGCAGTGTCATTAAAGAGCTATTACGTTCAATCACCACCATTGTGATGGGTGGTACGAAGAAGCACAAGGTTTGGTACAAGGTTTTCTAAGACCGTGTGACAGGTGTATCATTTGTTAAATGAAGGTAGAAAGGGGTGTCCAAGCAGAACTATATGGGGCAGGCTCGGAGGTACACCGGACTTTGGCATCTCTCCTGGGGTGGACGCGTGCTTAAAGGTATCGGGAGCCCAGTTAAGAGTCCCGATTGTCCGGCTCAAGAGTACAGCAAGAAAAATAAAAAACAGACAAGTGTAGCATTATATCGACGGCTGGGAAGTCAGTGTCTCTGGGTCGGTTCTCTTCCACTCCCAAAGCAGCCACTGTTTATAGGTGTGTACAGTGATAGGTGGGGCTAGCAAAGGATTACAGTTTGGCGGAAGAATGGACTCAAGAGGGCATAGATTATCTTATGCTAGCTAGGGAGGATCTTGTCCTGGAGTATAATCCTGTGATGACTCAAGAGGGAGTAGATGATCTTATGCTTAGAAGAGTCAATGAGAAATCTCAGGTGGGTGGTACCAATAATCTCAAACCTCCATTTTCTCCCATAGGGAAGTATGCAAAATTAGCCATTGTGAATTTGTGGCCCTCAACGAAAGGAATATACTAAATTTACTTCAGTCTTCTCAAATTCCAAAATTAACTCCAGTAATTTTCTGGAAAGTAACTTGGCTTTTGTAGTTCTGATTTCACATTTGAATTGTGTCTGATGAGTTTCAAAAGTGAGACTTTGAAAAAATGAATTGTTTGCAAAGTGAATTGTCTGTCATCCACTAATTTCTAGTTTCTGTTTCATAGAACTCAGCTTAGAAAAAATTGGCCCCCAAACTCTTTAAGGTTCTTTCAGTTCTAAGACTCTATGATTTTTCTTCCACACAGAATCTGACTATGTACAGTATGTACAACTACATCGTTGTGCAGGGAAAATCAAGAGGAGGATGAAATATTTGAATTTAAAAGTATATTTAATATTAGCTTTAAAAATATTGTTAGCCAAATAGAAGAGGGAGGCCATTTATAAGGAGGATGCCTATTTAAAACCAGAAAAATATCTTGCTAAAGGCTTAACATTGAAACACACGGCACCAATGTTGGCTGAAGGAAGTGTGTGTGTGTGTGCGTGCGTGCACTTCCAATGTAAATAAGTTCACCTAAAATTTAAGTCTGGAATTCCTAACAGCAAGCATTTACATAAGTGAAGTCTTCAGACTTTTAGCAACAGTGCTGTACATTTACAAAGCACATTTCCTTTTAAGATATTATGATTCAGACAAGCAACATTAAAAATCCTCCTACTTGGTTTGTCCTGTCTCCCTTAATTCCAAAATTAACTCCAACCAAAGTGTGTTATCCTTGGAAATATTGATAATGCTGAAACTTTAGGATTCAGACACATACCCCCAAATCACATTCTTACAGGATGACATTCTTAAGATACTAGGTGGCTAACATCAGGAGAGTCTTTCAAAACCAGGTGGTGTAGTAAGCGCGGCCAGCCTCAAGATTGGAGTTATAGAGAAGGAGTCTATGAAGACTTAAAATCTAAGGACCGCAAAACCAATTAGATTTTCCTTTCCAAGCATGACCTGCAGACATTAGGCCCTGGACCTGACAGCTTGTTCTCGGTTAGGGAACGCCCATGGGGGAAGAGTAAAGGATCCCACAGAGACTTTATTTTCTCTTATCTTGACTTCCCTCAAGCTACTTAGTAAATCTCTGGCTAAGATTCCAGAAGGGTTCCACCCTGGTGCAGTGCTGGCCACTTTATCCCATTTTCCCAAAAGCTGCCAGGATGTCCCCAAGGGAGAAGAAAGAAAGATGATCCAAGAAAAAAGGGCATGCTGGGGCCTCTGGAAAGTCTGGCAAGAAATGCCAGGTCAGCTCCTATCCTATCAAAATCCTGTATGCAGCCAGCTGAAATGGTGCTGACCCTCTGGGAATGTGAAGGTTCTCAAGAAAAGTCCAGAGGAGGAAGGAGGGAGGAGGACCCTCTTCTCACTGATGTGATGAAACAGTGAACCCCTCTAATAACAGACTGACTTTTCTAGACACTTGGGCAACCCTCAAAAAACGCAAGGTTTCACCCTCCAGGCTGGTTTGTCTGTCAGCCTCTCCCGTTCGCTGTTCCCGTGAGCCTGCGTAGTGTCTGAGGCACGGTCAAAGGCGGCTGGTGTCAAAGGAAAATCTGAGTTCAGACTTAGAGTTCCGGTCACATCAGCGCAGCGGGGTCTCTTAGACATAAGAGTTGTAGACCCGCATTGGCTGCAGTGGCGTGTGGGCGTCAGCGGCTATCAGCAAGCAGCTGGCAGGCGGGGGCTGCTTTCCTTCGGCCTCAGTCGTCGTCTTTTGCACCCTGCCAACAGAATGTTAAACAGAGAATCTGCGTCCAGGGCCAGCACTACCAGCTTCCTAGATTTTCCATGCAGCATCAGAGAGATCCAGTTACCCAGCAGTGAACCAGTTCCTCAAGGATTTGGAACTTTTTGTCTTGTACATGCTCTTGTTTTTCAAAGCAACCTCAGCCTCACTACCTTTGAAAGACACAGGAGCTGTTTGGTGACTGTGTCCAGGTCACACACTTCCAAGGACTCTTCTCAGCACTGAGAGAAGGAGCCTGGTCATGCAGGTTACTCCGTAGGATCACTGTAGCTGTTCTGTCCTAGTGCTCCCCCACCCCCGTCAAGAGTTTCCGAGAGGTACAAACTTTTGAAAAGTATCTTGATTTGAGTCTTATCACCTCTTTGCCCCTGTTTTTTCATGTTGGAGCTAAATATACAAAAAAGTGAAATTATCAAAAAGACAGAAGGAAAAGAGTGTAGATAAGCCCTTTTGGCCAGCCAGCATCCTCAGTGTCTGCTCCTTTACATGCCAAGTGATGACGTGGGTAGAGACAGACATTACAAGTCCAGTTAGTTAGCAGAGGCCAGATAACCAAGTGAACGGGGGCTGCAGTGCAGTCCTCTGCCCTTATCCGTGGGGAAACGTTCCAAGGCCCCTCACCCGAAACCATGGAGAGTACCAGCCCTGCATAGACTGTGTTTCCCCATGCATACATACCTATGGTAAAGTTTAATTTATAAATTAGGAGCAGTAGAGATAATGACAGTAACATTAAAACAGTAACAATTGTAACAATACATTGAAATAAAATTTCCAGCATCGTTACTGTTGCGCTGTGGATCTGTTATTAAGTAAGGGCAACCTGAACACAGCACTATGGGAGTTTATCCATCAAGCAAGACAGCTACGAAATGACAGACAGGCGAGGAGCACATACAGTGCGGGTGTGCCAGGCGGAGCTCGTATCCCGGTGGAACTGAGCGGTACGGGAGAGATTTCACCACGCTCCCCAGAGCAATTTAACACTTACGGATCCTTCACTTCTGGAATTTTTCGTTTAATATTTTTGGACCACAGTGGACCACAGGTAACTGAAAGCATGGAAAGCAGAACCAGAAGTAAGGGGCGATAGCTCTCACATGTTTTCCATCAGGAAGAGATCTCTAGGGTGCAAGGAGTGGGGTCGGTTGTGGTGCTGGGATGTGGCTCTGGAACTTTTGCCGCCATCAGCCTCCCTGTAGCTGGTGCTCATGCCCTTAGCTCTTAAATGGCCGTGGCTCTAGGAATCCTCGTGTGTCTGTCCGGATCCATTCTCGGGTCAGTGGGCTTGGCTGGCGGAGATGGAGAGGCGGAGGCAAGGGCAGGAACTGAAACAGAGAAGCCTTCCGTTTAATACCCCCTCCTGTACTCTGTGTCCACAGCCCGTTTAATCCTTTCTGGTTCACAGCTGTGTGACCCTCAGGAGGCTTCCCTTAGCCCCTTCTCTGGAGACGGCAGAACTGCACGCGTGATTACAAGTACAGCAGTGTTCGTAAGGGCCGAGCGGTGGTTAGGAGACTGTCAGGAGGAGGAGAGGGGAGACCTGGTCTAGGGGTATCAAAGGCCTCCCTGAGAAAGTGATGGGACAGTTTTCTGGGAGTCTGCGAAACACAAGAATGGGGGCACGACTTCAGGCACAGAGATGCCAGAAACGCGGGGGATGGCGGCTTCTCCCGCTGCTCCCCAAATGGTCTTGGGGTGACATGCATCCCTCCAACATCTCACCTGCTCCACAGTGGCCTGCGGGGCTTCTGTGAGTTTATTTGTGCTTCCTGGTCACCCTGACTTTTTCTTAATCTTACCCATGAAACATGGCATGTGGGAGGAGGGAAACAATAAGGAGAACGTGATGTATTTTGCCCTAAATCCAAATTACACTGAAGTTGAATATGAACATCTTAAGAGACAAAAAATAGTAAATGAATTTTAAAAAAGTAAAAGAAAATATCATTGTTATACAGAGTAGAAAGTATTCTTTTGTTTAAAATATATATTGGGGACATTAGAGGCTTCCCATGATATGAGATGCATGCACCTAACTTAGCAGAGTCAGTCCATGATATAAATTTGACACAAACCACCTAAGAAACATAACTGACTCCCCTGAAATCCTGCCGAATCAGGGAGGGCGGCCATCAGCTCGGCTCCATCCACTGTGAACCTAGTCTGTTACTTTAAGATTGGTTTAAAAAACCTTTTGCCTCCATAGAATCCTATGTACCAGAACACTAGGGCTAATTTTAATTTGTTTAGTCTATGCATTTTGTCCTCCTTGCACAGTTCAGGAGAAGGGTCTCTAAACTGAAAAGATTTCTTCACACCCGTGCTTGTCCAGATGGAGAAGTCGAAATGCCCAGGGAGTGACCCCGACTTGGACACCGTAGGTTTGGAAATGCTCCCTCCAGAGGGTCTGTCACGTGACCTGCAGTGCAGACAGGGTCTCTGCGCTGTGAGACTCAGCGTGGCTCTAGGCAGCGCTTTATCAAAGGCATTTCTGTGTTCGAGTCCCGTGAGACTGCAGAGAGCTCGGGCCCGATGGCAGGGAAAGGTGGTTCAAGGAGGAAAGGCAGGGCCAGAGACACAGTTCAGCGGCGCAGCGCCTACCTGGCAAGCTCGAGGGTATGTGTTCGATGCCCAGTACCAAAAAACAAAAAAGAAAGGCAGCAGCCATTGCTGCCACCCTTTACCCGCTCTCAGTAGTCTGAGCTGCTCACCTGCGGGCCTCAGGGAGGGGTGAATGCAGGACCCTTGGGCGTCTGGGCTGCACATCTCATATTTCAGAAACCAGAATTCTCTTGGCCAGAGCCGGAAGTCGTAGCTTGGGGTCTTCCCATAGCTTGGGGAAGTGAGTGAAGAAGGAGCCAGAAGATAAGCAAAATAATAATTCTGCCTCAAGACTGGGGGATGCAACGTATGGAGCATTTGTTTATGTTATTTTAGGAACATCCTGTATTATAGAACAAGACGCAGGGCAGCCCGGTGTCTCAGGGCAGAGACTGGCCTTCTCCGTGCCCGTGCTCGACCCCGGCCTGGGATGCACACGGGACCCGGCCCAGACGCAGGGGCAGCAGTTGGAGACTGTGGCTGGGGCTTTGGTTTCGTTACCGTGTTCAGATTTTGTGCCCTTGGGACAGCATGGTTTTCCACCATTGAGGAGCTTCAAAGAAGTGGAAGGAGTCCAGATCCTTGTCAAGACCCTGGTTGTTTGTCTTTTCTTTTGTACTAGGGATTGAGTCCAGGGCCTTCTCCCTGAGCTGCATTCCCAGCCTCGTTTTTATTTGTTGTTTTGAGACAGGATCTGGCTAAGCTGCCAAGTTGTCCAGGCCCAGCTTGAACTTGGGATCCTCCTGCTTCAGGCTCCCGAGGCCGGGATTGTAGGTGTGCATCACTGTGCCCCACACACCTGGGTTCTTAAGTGGAAAAGTGAGAAGAATCTTTCCAGCCAGACCACTGCACCCCAAGTCAGGATTCTTAAGGAAAAGTAAAAGTAAAACGCCATCACTTCTCTGCGGCTTGTAACCTTCTGGGCCTTCTGGATTCCCAAGCTGGGCTCCCCCGTCTGGTAGGATCTCCCTGTGACGTTTTTGGCCTGGAGTTGGGGAGGTGTGGGGGCCACTCCCGGCCTCAAGAGGATGCAGCCAGCCAGGCAGTAACATTCCTAGGAAGTGGAAGGGCTGTGGCTTCCCTCTGTGCTATGCTTAGGGGAATTGCTGCATTTGGCACTCGGAGGTGGAGGCAGACTCGTGCCAGGCAAGATGTGACCAGAGCGAAATGAGAAACTCAGACTTGCTGGAAACACTCTCCTTGCAGGGACTGAGGGGCCCGTGCTGAGTGTGAGGAGGGGGTGGTTCGTCTACAGTTGTGCATGTGAACGTGTACAAATGGATCTTTTGATATCTGTGTCCACTGTGAAATGTTCGGACTAAGTCACACCCCCATCCCCTTCCACGTTTACCTTGTTCTCCTAGTGAGGACTCTTAAGATCTACCCTTTCAGCACGTTCAAGGATACACTTCAGTACTAGAGTTAACTGGAGTTTTAATGCTGCACACTAGCTGTCCAAGAATTGCCGATCGTGTATAACTGAAACTTTGTAGAGTTTGACCAACAGCTCCTGATTCTCCCCAACCCCTAGCCCTTGGCTGCACACATTCTCCCGTGTTTGGCTCTCGTAGGTTCTGCATCGGAGTGAGACCTTGCAGTATTTGTCACACTGTGCCTGTTTTATTTCACTTAACCGAATACCCTCCAGGTTTACCGACTTGTAACAGGATTTACTTATTTTTAAGACTGAATTATGTTCTGCTGTACACATACGAGGGATAATCAAAATATACAGTGAATATTTAAATTGAAAAAATATCTTACAGTAAAGAACACTTTGCCGTTAACCCCCCTTAAAATACTCCTTGTCTCACGTACACTTACACCGTCGTTCTTGCTACATGCTGAATCAGTTCTGGAAGTCCTCTTTTATGAGTGCCATTCAGAGAGATCTGATCAAAATTATGATGCACGAGGCAGCCAAGTGCCATCCAAAGGACAGGCCGCCCACACAGTCACGAAAGTGCATTGTCATCCATTGATCTGGCACTGTTCAGCTCTTAGCTCTTCCCCAAAGTCGAAATGACCATGAAGGGTAAGCATTTTGAATGAGTTCAGGACATCATGCCAGCCACAGCAGTGTATATTACATCTTATTTACCAGTTGACACATGTAGGGGTTGTTTCCGAGTCTTGGCTATTGTAAATTGTGCTGCAGTGGTCATGGGAGTATAGTATCTCTTCAAGACACTGATAATATATCTCCAGATGTGGGATTGTTGAGTCATATGTCTGTCCTATTTTAATTTGGGGGGAACATCAGCTGTTCTCCATAAGGGCTGTGCCTGTCTACATTGCCACCAATAGTGCGCCAGGGTTCAGGACAGTCACAAAGGCAGTGAGCCCTGAGGTCTTGGTTGGAGCAGGTGAGTGTACACGAGCCAGCCCAAGTGCACCTGACACTTGTTCACATGTTGGAATCTTTTGTATGAGAGGTTTCCAGAATCTGGATGCCTGTAACCTATCCCCAGAAACTGAGGCTAACTTGGCCTGGAATTCAGCTTGGGCTTTGGAATCCCCAGGGGATTCTAGTATGCAGAGAAACTTGGGAACCACTAGTGTAGACCCTTGCTATTCAAAGCGTGGGCCCTGGACCAGCAGCCTTGGCTTCCCCAAGGGGGTTGATGGAACGGTGAGATGCCAGCTTCACTGTGGGCTTGCCGAACCAGAATATGCACTTGGACTGGGTCCCAGGTGACTTTCATGCCGACAGAGTGTCTGACCAGCTGAGGAAGTGGTGCCCTCTGCGCAGACCCAGGCCAGGCTGAACTCCCACTGAAGTGCAGCCCAGGCGCGCTGTGTTTCTCCTTCCAGCACTGTCTACATTATAACCCTACATGCAGGGGAGGGGTTCGAGAAAAAAGCATGAAGTCCCCCACATAGGTGGAAAAGGCTTTCTGGCGTGGAACTCTGGCGTACTTGGTTAAGTTAAAATGTCGATATCAGAATTCAGGAATGCCCTGTTCAAAGCAAGCTCCAGCACTTCAGTTTGAACCCCCTGGGAAGCTGAATTATGGAGACCAGCTCTATACTGGTTTGTCCCTGGCTTCTGGTTTTAGTACTAAAAGACCTACATCCAAGAATTAAGTAGACACAGGCAAATCCAGACAGCCAGCTTGCTTTTAATGAACTCACGTGTCAGCTGGGTGTGCCAAAAATATAGTGGTGGGTCTCGCACTTCGGTTCATATCAAAATCACATAGAGGTTTTGAACACTGATGGTGAGGCTCCTCTGGTGCACTGTGTGATTTCATAGGTCTGGGGTGCGGCCTGAGAATCTGCAATGCTGACAAATTCCTGGTGCTGCTGCTGCGGATACTGCTGCTGCTGGGGGTGCACCTTATGAACCATCTGCCTCACAGGGTTGAAGCGTTTGCATGAGCTCGAGTTAGCACAGTGTCGGAAAACCACAACTCCTAGGAGAGCTGTCGTTTGGTATCCAAGGGGATTGGTTCTGGGAGCACCTTGTACACCCAGGTCTGCAGATGCTCGAGTTCCTTATATACAATGGTGTCGTGTTTGCATATAACCCATGTATGTCCTGCTGTATTTGAAACCATCTCTAGATTACATGTAACTAATACGTTATAAATGCTGTATAACTTGTGCTATGCTGTATTGTTTGAAGAATAATGATAAGAAAAGGTCTGTACATGTTCAGTACAGATCCAACTTTCTTCCTTTCTTCCTTCCTTCCTTCTTTTCTTTCTTTCTTTTTTAAGATTTTTGATTCTCGGTTGGTTGGATCCATGGGTATAGAATGTGGGATATGGAAGGCCTTGTGACAATAGTTGTGATAGCTGCTATTTCTATTATGCATTAGGGACTTAAGCATTGCTTAAAGGGTTGCGGGGTTGAAGCACCCTCAGATTTACATGAGTATGGGCAGAAGTCTAACCTGGCCCAGCTTAACTTCAAAATCTGAGAGTGCTCCTCATTTTACTATGGGCTCAAATACGAAATGGCCTTCTCTTTAGTTCTTATGGTTTTTGTCCTTCCTTTCTGGCAGTAGTAACAGTTTCTAGGAAGGGGTTCCAACATGTAGCCCCTCAGCCACTGTGGCCAACTACTTTCACAACTTGGGTCCCAATGTGAGCTCCAGCTTCCCTGGTTTGGTTGGAAGCATATGCAACTTGTGGCTTCCCAGAAGGGGCAAACTAATTAAAATCAAAGCTGCACTGTTTTTCTCCCACAAACATTCCTGTGGCTCTAGCTCACTTCCCTGGACCATTTTCTCCGTCTTCACTTGAAGTCTCTGGTGCCTTGCACATCGCCACTTTGGTTGATTGTGAAGAACAGAAGTGGGTGCTGGAAACCCCAGGCCCAAGGGAAAGGTGTCCGGGCCCTGTCTTACTGCTGCCTGCCCCAGCCCTCCCAGGCCCTCTTCCTCCTATAGATCCCTTCTCTTTGAAATCTGGATGCTCAGAGGCTCACTGGAAGCTGCCTGGGGTCTGGAGATGTATGGTATGGCAGGAACTCATTGAATCTGGAGTCCATAAATACAATATGAATTATGTCCTCAGTAGCAGATCATGCCAGTTTTAGGCACTTTTTCTCATGAGCCAACTGCAGCGTACCTACTTCCCGGGATCGCTGTGAAAACCAACCGACATTAAGAATGTCTTATAAACTGTCCAGTGCAGGACTGGTGGAAAGTGCTGGGGCAGAGGGGGTGAGCGCACAGCCTGGAAGTAAGGCCCGCCTGACTTCATGTCTCAGCTCTACGCCTTGCAGGCCACGGATCTTTACCAAGATGCTCACACGCTCTGGGCCCCGGGATCCTCCCCTGAAAGTGAGGTTAATGGAAGTGCATCTCTCATAAGATCATCAGACACTTACATGAAATATTATGACAATGTGTGACCTGTGCCTAGTGCAAAACAAGTCCTCAGTAACTTCTGGCTGTTATCAGAATCACTGGGAAGGAGAAACATTTTGGATTAAAGACTGGTACAGGGTAAAGGCAGACTTAGGAGACCCCTTCCTCCAGAGGGGCTCTGATCTGGACCATGCCAAATGGGCAAGTTCCCCTTTCTCTCTCAGACTGAAGGTCATTTGTCAGCTGTTGATCAGCAATAATGACTGTACCTCAGAGGGTGGCCATAATTGCTAAATAAGAGATGGCTAAGGAAGCAAAATCATCTCGGAGACTGTAAAACTCATTATTGGAGTTGCTCATGGTAGTAGGACAGCCACCAGGTCATTTTTTATGTGTAGATCTCCAGACCATTTCATAATTTCACCCCACCCAAGCCACCTCTACTCTCACTCTACTTTCTCTCTTGGAACCCCTAGGAGTGAGATTGTTTTTAAGTAACAAAATATGTTAACCAGTAATCTTTAATAGCATCCGTGAATACAGACCTTTCCTGTCAGAGACAAATCCCTACTGAATAGAATTTTGTGTCAGTTTGGTAGACACCAGCTTACAAAGCAAACGCCTAGCCAGCCATGAGGGCGTGTGGTAGTACTAGGATACAGCTTTCAAAAAGGTCATGACTCATGGAAGATAAAATAACACTTATCAAATATTATATTCACTCTGTAATGAGAGAACCTATTCAAAAAGTCTTCTAGGCCACTTCAAGACCCTTTTGGGGAGCTCTGTCTTTATAGGCAATTTAATATTAGAGCAAGATTGATATATTCACTATAAAACTAGTTACTGTGCTGCAGGATATTAAACCATGACCTGAGACTTATCTTTTTCAACAGGACAGAAGGTTTTGTATCTCTACTAGACCAAGAACTACAAGTTAACAGGGAATTCCCAGTCTGCGAGCAAAGCAAAGTGAATTTTTCTAGCTAACCCTTGGGTGTATCAGGGAACCAATGTTACTGTCACCAAAGACATTCAAAAAATGTCTGCATTATTTCAAAGTTCTGGATAATTTTTAAAACGAAGTTAAATACTTCATTTGGCAAACAACGTTTTACGTTTATAGGGTACTTATAGCAACCTTGAGACAAAAAATGGCAGAAAGAATCTTTTTTTTTTTTTTTTTTTAGAGAAAGAACCTGAGTCACGGGAAGAAGTTGAGTGGGGAGAACCCTTCCTTTCTAATTCCACATTCAGAGCTCATCCCTAAACTCCACACCGCATTTTCCATTTAACATTCCTCCCCCTCTGCATGCTACATCTTGGTGACACTCCACCCCACCTTTTAAGATTCTCCTGGGGCTCACCTGAAGGCAAGGCTTAAGGGAGAAAGGGCCCTTCAGCTGCCCCTGCTCCTTGTATTCCCACGGCCCCCCAAGCTGCTCTGGGTTCTTTGAAGCCCCTGACATGGTTCAGTTCTGTAACAACGACAGCAATATCAGATGAACCACATCTTTCCAACCTGAGCCAAAGAAAATTGTCAAAACATGTTTTCTCCTCCCCCCAGGAACAAGGACAGGTTAGCTGCTGCATTCCAAGAAAGCTTTTTCTAAATGATGGTTCCTGTAAACCAGTTCTGTTCTCAGCTACTGGGAGACAGTGGGAGATGTGGTGCCTTTGGTCAATAGAATCTACTTCAGAGAAACCTGCTGTTTATAAAACAGAGTCTTGTTTGGAGCTCTGTTTTGGGCTGAATTTCTCTCCTCCCCTCCATCATGTTCTGTGAGTCGATGGCAGAGGGGCCGTGTGGCTCTTGGACAAAGGGCACACAGTAAACAAAAGATTCGCTGTGTTAAGCAGATAGCCAGGAGGGCGGCTGCCAGTGGGACCGGATGGACCAATCTATTTCTGCCTCCCAAGGCCATTTCTTTTTCTCTCTGTGGGCTTTTGCTGCTGTGAAAACCTTTCCACTAGCAGGATAGAGGCTGGGGCCAACTGCTTCCTGCCTCTGTGTTTTGTCTGAGGTCCCGGACCAGACAGGGCACACCTCCTGCACCACTGCTCGCCTGACTGCATGGGGCTTTCATGGTGTTCTGGGATTTTTCATGTTGGTATTCTTCAAGTGATGAGTAGCACATCACTTAGGAACAGTTTTGCCTAATGAATTACTCAAGGGTAAAGGTTAGGATTAGCTTCCTTAATTATTGTAAAATATGGAATGTTTGTAAGGCCCCCCCCCCCCGCCTTTTTCCTTTGGGAAAAAAAATCTAATTGGAGAGGCAATACTTACACCCAAGAAGCAAAGTGAAGCATAAAAAAGCCTATGGGGTATGCAGTTAGGAAAGTAGTTCCTCTAGAATGCTAAAGTTGGGTGCAGATGTTGTGAGAACTTCTACTTCAAGGTTTCTCAAACTGTCTTCCACCTGATAATGGCAAGTACGATAAACACTCAGTGCATAATCAGTGTGCTAGGTCTGTCCCACACAGCGTCTTGTTTGATCCTCATGGTAATTTCATGGGGCAGGCTGGGCCCCTTTATGCTCATAACACAGGAGGGGAAGGCCTAAGTGCAGCAGAAGACAGGGGCGCTGGGGCTACAGTGCATTCTGGGGATCGCTCTGCTGAAACAGCTGCCGGCTCTCCCCATTTTCTGTCGCTCTGTTCACAGGAGTTTTGGGAGCTTTGCACATCCAGTGCCCACCATTTTTATTTGATTCTGTAATTCTGTAATTCTCTTTCCTGCCCATGACCATGAACCACTTTGTACCATCTCAGAAAAACACATGTCCTGCAGAACCTGGTTTGGATCACCCTGATCCAGGACAGCGTTCTCATTTTATAAGGGAGACACAGTAACTCGCTTCCCGCGCACAGCCCGTGAATGCCTGCGCTGGCACCGGGAGGCTGGCCCCACCGCGAGCGGCTGCTCTGCAGTCTGTTCTGCTTTACATCACTGTGTCTCGGCCAGACCCCGAGCCAGCAGATGAAAGGCAGTGCGGCTCTCCAGGCCAAGTGTCAGAGCTAATTCCCTGCAGGATGACAGCTAAATCAGCCTCTCATTAGACGAACTCTACTGCTCGGGCTTGCCGGGCGCTGTACCACTTACGAAATGCTCTACACGGCTTTCTGCTTCCAGACCTCTGGGTGTATCTGAAATACCCCAACAATGAGGCCTTGTTCATAAATTATGTACCTTGCAAAATAAACTTGGGATCAATCAAATATTAAGTGTGGAAAGAGCACTGTATTCCAGCTAGTAGATTTAGAATGTCAAGAAGGTGTGGAAATGAACAGTTATGTCCTGGTAGCGTAGACAACAGTGTCACCTGTGCATGAAGATGCCCAGTGCAGGGTGATGAGTTAGTGACGAGAATTTCCTTAGTTCTCATGTTTAACCTGGATTTAGTACTGAGCAGCCGCAAATATAAATATGCTTTTTTCCAAATAGAGGCAGCACAGCCCTTGCTCCCTAAAGCTGTGCGTGTACAAAGCAGAAGAGCATAGTATGTGAGATGTGGTGTAAAAGCAGGTAGCAAGCAGAGATGTGGAGCAGGGCATTACGGCACGATCTGGGGTGCAGAAGAGAGCTACTGTGAGGAGCGGTTTCTTCCTACATCTCTCTTGAATTCTAGCACTGGCAATGAAGATGGCTTTACAAGTTTCTCTACTTAATTTTTCCCCTTATTAACAGATAGAGTAAAGTAGTGATATCCCAAAGAGCACGCTCCGATCAGCACGTCCTACCCACCGCATCTTTTCTACACTTTGGTTCTTACCCATGGTCTTATATCTGCTGAGCATCCACTCTTCCCGTTACTGTCCATTCGTCCTACACAGACCCAGCCCGAGGTCCCCTCCTCTAAAATCTCCCTGCACTTCCCACTGGGTTCACTTTAACACCTTCCTCTGTGCTTCTGAAGTCTACCAAAATGATAGTTATTTGGTAGCAAGTAATAGCTATTTTTCATGCCTAATGTAGTCTGGCATTTTGTTTATATTATCCCTATACCCATTGGAGGGTAAAGAAATTGAGGCTCAGTTTGTAGAAAGTCATGTGACCAATAAGCTAGATTTGCAGTCTAAGTGTGCTGGTCTCCAGTGTCTGTGCCTTTCTCCTACACAACGAGCAGTTCCCCCCCCTCGCCCTCACTGTCAAGTCCAGCGGTCGGTCTGTGTTTCCCACTCTCTGCCCACTGGCCTAGACTGGGCTCCTCTAGGGCCCACCCGATTTTATATCCTTGTTCCTGGTATGTAGTGGATGCTAACTAAACAGGAAGTGATTCAGTGCATTTGTTGAATGAAGAGCTTATTTCTTTACATTACTAGTTGGCTGTGCCCTGCTTCTGATAAGAGCGTGACAGACGTGTGTCCTGGAACCAGATCCTCACTGTCCCCACCCGCAGTGGGAGTTGCATGTTTCTCAGCCCACAGATGGGCACACGGACCCGTCATGCCTTCAGCTTGACTGCAATATGCATCTCCCAGGAATCCTGTTAACATATAAACTGTGGCTCGAAATGCCTGGGGTCGGGCAGAGGGTCTGCATGTTTGAAGACCCTGTTTGCTAGGTTTTTGGGTGTAAACACAGCAGAAGCAAGCAAATGCATTTTTGTTACCTTTGGGTGGTAACAAATAGTCAGACCTGTCATGTGCATCGTTCTCCTTCCAAAAGAGATTGCAAAATGCTCATGAGAATTTTAGTGTGTTAGCCAAATAGTTAAGTTATTCCTTGAGCCATAAACATTTGGCAGCATATGCATGTGTTTGTGTCTGTGTTTTTGGTTTAATTACATACTATCAATAAATCAGAACTGAATGAGGAAGAGGAGACACTCACTGGAAGATTCCATTCCTGTGACAAGTGAGAGGGTGAGTGGGGAAAGGAGAAATGCTCACCTGGGAGCCCTTCCAGCCTGCCTCAGTGTTCTGGGACTGCCCTGGAGTGGCCCCAGTTGCATTTCTATTAGGAAGGACCCAACTCTTCTGCATTATATGCCCCATGGCCCCGTTTCCAACATTTCCTCTGTACCTGGTAAACAGTGAGCGATGGCTTGTTGACCTCTAATGCTTTGACACCCACACAGTCCCTTCCTGTTATGCCAAGTTTTTTAGAGGTCAGGCATCCCTGCTCCAAGACTTTGAAAGGAAAACACCCTCTTTCTGTCTTGTTTTCCAGATGTCCCTGGGCCAGCAGCAGTCAGCAAGAGCTGTGGCTTGCTTGAGATGCAAGGGGATGTGTTCAGGTTTCGAGCCACATTCATGGAGGTACGGATTTAGTGTGTGTGTGTCTGTGCATGTTGGGTGCTCTGCCTGCCTTCATTTCTTGGCTTTCCTTTCTGGGAACCCTGTGTGTTCCTGTGCTGGGGTGCTCAGGATGCTTGCTTGCATCACTGGATGTGGCAACAGCGGAAGGAGAACCCTCCTGCGGGACCCAATTCAGAAAAGTTGTTGGGGAGCGCAGATCCGAAGAAGGGACTTAGCACTTCCTAAACCACTTCAAGGTGGAAGCCACCAAGCCCGGCCCCACAGGGTTTGCTGAGGGAAGGCATGGATGGGCAGGGCTGTCTCTGGGACAGGACCCCTAGGCTTTAGCGGCCAGGCCTGATCTCGCCCCACTGCTCTACGACCCCGATGGGTGGGTCTTGATCTAAGGGCAGCCCCCGGGGTAGAAGGCAAAGTCATTCTGTCACAGTCCTTTAAGTCCAGGATGGTATTCATATTGCACAGGAGGACCATAGGATCCAGCTGGACTTCCAGAAGTTCTCTGTCTCTGTCTCTGTCTCTGTCTCTCTCTCTTTCTCTGTCTCTTTCTCTCTCTCTGTTCTTTAACCAAGGTCTCTGGCAGTAAGGCTCAGGCTGCCACACGGCACAGCACCCTATGTGTTTGGTGCCCCATGAAGTGACTGTCCCTGTCATCCCGGGAGAGGGAGCGTAAGCTCTGTGGAGCATTGAAGCCAACGAAGACCTTATTCTGTCAATGCCATGGTGTCCCTTGGGCACTTGGTAGGGGCTCAAAGTTCAGAGCTATTTTCTCCAGGATGCTGACTTCCATTGTGAAATGGCAAATAAAAAAATGTCACATGAGTTGAGTGACATCTTTTGTATTGAAATAGCCCTAAGCAGTATGGTCGTCAATATCTCCATTTTATAGATCAAGATACCGAGAGTAGGTAACAGAGACACAGTTACTAAATGGCACGATTTCATTTGCCAGCATCTGAAAATGGTTATTTAATGTACTTTGTCTGGTTTTCTAGTTGTTCATGAGGGAAAACAACTTTTGATCCTGTTTTTCATGACTAGGAGCAGAAGTCTCTTAGCAAGATTTTAATCCCTACATTAGTGTGTCATCCCACAAGTGATTTGAACATCAGGTGAATTTCTGTTTCTTTGGTTGCAACAATGGTAACAAGAGCTTAAGTTCCACCCCAGGTGAAACAGGGACATCACAGGACCTTCGTGGGAAGTCCTGTCAAAGACCTCCATGGTCAAACTTTCATACCACTAGTTGTTGGAAGGGCATTCAAAAGGCCAGCATACTCATGCAGGAGAAGTGTAACTCCCAAGCCGTCTGATGTCAGGTATGCTGAGCTCATGTCCCCTGAAACTGGAGAATGAATTTCAAGGAATAATGGAGGTTAAGAGAAGGGCAGGTTTATTCAGAGATAGCTCCTGAGAGACAGGAGGAGTCCCAAGTGTCACCAAGGCCCTTTGTCGGCAGTAAATCATACAACAAAGTCACAATGTGGATACAACATGCGTCAAACTGTAATCAACCTATAGGATTACAAGTATAGCTACTTGTCTAGTGTTGGCTCAGTAAGGAAGCAGGTCACATAGCAAGGGCACATGGAGGCATCTGGGGGAAGGGACGGGTCCAGGTCCTCTGATCACCCATCTGGGTGACTGATGCCGATCTGGACGTCCTGGGTCATGCGGCACTAATTACAGAATAATTCTAAGTAATTACTTATGGCTTAGGAGACGTAGAGGTCTGGCCACCGCATCTCTATCTTGAGGCCTGACCTTCTTCAGATGCACCTCCAGCTACAGTTCTGATGTCTTCATTTTCTGCTGCCTTCTTTGAGAGCTCAGCTTCTCTCTGACTATATGTTAATTTCTGTCTAGCTCAGCTGTCTGTAATAGAGCCAGCCAGCCTGGATTAATAGGAAAGTCCCTCTGGGAACCATCAGAGCACAGAAACCAGTTCCAGGCTGTGAATGAAGATTGAAGCCATGGTCCTTTCATACTACTGAGGCTCTTTTGAAATGTGTCTGCATTCCCAGCAATCTGGATCCCTGGAAAAATAGAGGGTGGGGTGGGAGGGATGTCTTTCTCATTTATAAAGTCCTGGTAATGTGTCTGGAGACACGAAGAATATGAATAAGAAATAATGGGGATGCAACCTCAAAGAAGATCTCATATTTGTTAACATTTTCCATTTCAAAATATTTTGCATTCCCAGTGTCTCTAACAGCATCCTGAGATTCCACACTAACCACAAGAACACAGGGCAGTTTCCTCATCCAGTTCCATATATGGAAGACGTAGGGAAGACAGAAGGACAGACAGACGTGGAGGGTTGGGTCAGGGCTGCCGGGCGTCCTCCTCCCCCAGGCTTTCCCGCCCCGCTTCCTCTTCCCTCTCCTGCCAGCCCTGGTGCTTCCGCTCTGCACCCTCTCGCCCTGGCCTTGCTTCCCCCACAGAAGACAGCAGCACAGGGGTGCTATGGATCGTGAATAAAAAGCCCCAGCTTTCCCGCCAGGCCACCCCTTCCTCGGAGGCCGCAAAGACAGCGTCTCGCTTTTGTCGGCAGTGCCCACCCTTAGGGGCATCTCTCTTTTGTTCTTTCATGGTTCTGGCATTGCTGCTCACTGCGGGGGAGCGTAGATGGCGAGCTTCTCGAGACACTTTAGAGATGCCACGCTGCACGTCAGTGTACCGAAGGCGAGGAGTAGCCTCACGCTGAGGGGAGGGTTTAGCTTTCCTCAGCCCCTGCTCCCCAGCCTTTGCCTGCTGAGTACTGCACCCCTGTCTGTGTGTCACCTGCTGATGTCCTGCAGGGCTGCTTGGGCCAGAGCCCCCCCAAGACCACACGTGCTTCTGTCATGGCCCAACCTTAGCCGGCTTTCTGTCACAGCTCCCTGCTGCTTTTCTCTCCCTCTGTCCCGTCGGGAGGCTTGCGGTGGGTTCTTCCCACGCAGGTGAGAGTGTCCCAGCCCTGGCACTGCTGACACTTGGGGTGTGAAAGTTCTCTGTGACGGGAGGCTGCAGGGCACACAGGATGTCCAGCTGCAGACCAGGCTCCTGTGCACTAGCGGACCCTGGGGGCGCTCCCCACCTTCCCCAGACGACCACCAATATCTCTAGATATTGCTGCTTCCGTCCTGGGGGATGGAGGTGATCTGGGTTGAGGAATCATTGATTCACACCATCCGGCAGCCTCCGCTCCCTCCACAGTCGGTGCTTGTGATACGTGATCGAACTGATTATGCCTAAGTGTGGAAGAGAAAGAAGGGGCTGTCTCTTTGGGACCTGCCGTCTGTGCTGTGACAGCCCAGCTGCAGAGGCCCCCCCTTGCCCGGCGCTCCTCCGCCTGCGGTTGGTCTTGACCCCACTCACTTTACTCAACAAGCCCTTCAGTAAAGAATGAATTAGCTTTTGCTATGGCAACGCAAGCTTCTCAAATAAGGTTTATGTCCTGCATTCCCTGTCTATGATAGACAGGATTCCTGGTCGCAAAAGCCTTTTTGTCTGAGGTTACCGTCCGTCTGCTGCTTGCCTTTCCGAGTTAGCAAAGGTAATCCGTGAGCTTGCTTTGTAGGGACGCAGGCCCCCCTGGCAGCGCCTTGCCCCTGGAGGTTAATCTCACATGCTCGTGTGCATCCCCACCCCACAGGAAAATATGCAAGTCGTGCAAGTGCAGCCAGGAAGACCACTGCCTAACTTCTGACCTTGAAGATGATCGGAAAATCGGCCGCCTGCTGATGGACTCCAAGTACTCTACCCTCACTGCCCGAGTGAAAGGCGGGGATGGCATCCGCATTTACAAGAGGAACCGGATGATCATGACCAACCCCATTGCTACTGGGAAGGACCCCACCTTTGACACCATCACCTACGAGTGGGCTCCCCCCGGAGTCACCCAGAAACTGGTAAGAGCTTCTTCCTGTGCAGTGATTGTTTTCGTGTCTTTGTAAATACCAGCTGTGTTAAGAGTTCCTGAATTTCAAGAGGGGAGAGTTCCAAAAATAGCAGGAGTGGCTTTGCTTTCAGCGCTGCTCCTGCATCGTAAGGCTGAGGTGAAGACTGTCTGCGCCTCAGTCATCCAGCTGTGGCCCAGGGGCGTTCACCACTGGGACTCGTCACTGCTGGCTAGGGGATACTTAATCACTCAACATCCGGAGAGCTCGTCTCTATCTGTGAGATGTTCATTTGCCCACAGAGTGGCCTAAGATGTGTGCTCCCCAGCCTTTAGGAAAGCGGAGGGCAGTCTTCCCTCCTTCCTAGAAGTGGAAGCCTCTGGGTCCTGGAAGGGAGAACCAAGTTTATTTTCCTCCCTGAGCCTGGAGCCCCACAGTGCAGAATCCAGAGCCCCTAATGGGAGCATTTTAAATGACTCCCAGGTGACTCTCCCTGCAGTCACCTTCATGAGCCAAGGCGCCAGCCCTCAGCTCCTCAGACTTTACCTGCGCAAAGGTCACCTGGAGAGCATGACAGGCTGCGTGCCTGACGGACTGCCAGGCGGCTCTGTGGGGCTGGCTGCAGCCCACGTGTGGAATAGTGAGCAGCTGGGTTATTTCTGCAGAGCAATGAGATTTGAAAGCGAAAACAAAGAGGGTCCACAGTGCTAGAGATGGAAACCCAGAGTTCCATGCGGGCTCTCCTGGGAGAGAAGAAGACCCCGTGGAGTCCTGCGTGGTCCTCGCTCTCAGGCTCCTCCCACAGGCCCTGTGTCTGCCGTCATTCAGCACCACACAGCCTGACTCCTCCTGCATCCCGGCCCTGCACTTGCTGCCCGCTCTGCACGGCTCCTTCCCTGCTCCCCGGTGCCTACAACAGTCAGCCGGCCTTCCCTGACGGCCCACTCTAGGGCAGACACCACACATCCTCCCTCCACACTGTCTCTTTCCATTTCTTTCTTTGCGGGGGGCAGTCATGGGGATTGAACCCAAGAATGTTCTACCACTAAGCTACGTGCTCTGGCCTTTTTATTTTTAATTTTGACTCAGAGTCTCGATAAGTTGCCCAGTCAAGACCTGAACTTGCAATCCTTCTGCCTCCAGCTCCCTCAGTGCTGGGATTACATGTACGCACTGTCATGCTTGGATATTTTTCCATTTCTTTGCAAGCTTCTATTACAAGCAGTAGTGATCTTACGTGTCTTCGTGCTTAGCGACCGCCTCTTCTGCACACTGGGGCGATGTGAGGCGCAGACCCCGTGTCCCGTCGTGACATCCCAGCACTCAGCGCAGTGTGGTCGCCTTCCTCTGCCTTCCATCACTGTAAAAAAAACTTGACAAAATCAATTTAGGAAAAACGAAGGTTTGTTTAGCTCACAGTGCCCCAGTTCGTGACTCGCTGAGCCCGTTACTCTGGAGCCTGTGGTGGGCGGCACAGCACAGCAGGGGCACCGGGCAGAGCAGAACCCCTCACCTCGGCCACAGCAGAGGGAGGACGGCGGGAGGGACCAGGCCCCGCTCCCCTCTAAGGGTGCGTCTTCGGGGCCTGCCTGTCTTTCTCCGCTCTTAAAGGTCCCACTGCCCCCCGAGAGAGCCATCGTGGGAACAAACCTCTGACAGAGGGGCCTCTGGGGGACACTCAGGGCCACGCGTAGCCGCAGGGTACGTGGGAGGTGTACAGGTCCAGCGTGGCCCTCCAGCGAGAGACTCGGAGTGTGGCGCAGAGGCTGGCCCTGTTCCCGAGGCCCTTCCAGCCGGGGCAGGAGGAACGTACAGACATGGCAGACAGATATCGGGGAAAGCTCGTAGCAATGTGGCGCCCAGTGTGTGTGCGACGAGGACTCGTGTCATGGAACAGATGCCAGCCACAGGCAGACTGGCGCCGGCTCTCCGCAGGCACGGGCCACATGTCGTCACGCATGGTGACGCCACAGAGCGATCCGCAGCGCGCGGCAAACCAGACCCACCTTGGTCGTTTGGCACGAGGTGTGTGACAGGCACACTTCCAAGCTGTCACCCAAGGGGATGATGGGGGACCCCCCCCAGACGGAGTGAAGAGAGGCTTTTAAAAGTTAAGTTGGACTTTCTGAAAAGCATAAAGCACAGTTTAAACACCGTAGCATTCGCGAGCTCAGCTACCCGTGGGGAGGTTACCGTACACACGAGGAAGCAGAGGAAGTTCACTGGCCCTTCACAGCCCAGGCAGGCGGAGCGTGGCCGCGGAGGACCGAGCAGAGCGGGGACAGGCCAGGTGGTTTGGAACGTGGCGCTGCCTCCAGCGCCCGGCCTGGGTGAGCTATCAAGTGGGTCTCCACAATGGCAGTGGAAACTAAGCAAGCAGTGCATATAAGCGCTGGCTGGAGGCATCTGGAAAGGGCTGGAGAACAGGCCAGAGTGCAGTCCGGGCTCACCCGGAGGCACTGCCCGGCAGTGATGACTGCTAGTTCCTGAAACCTCATGGCTGTCAGAGCCCCACATCTGCCCTGCAGCTGCTCTCCTGGGCGAGCCGCATTGCCGAGACCGCCAACCCTCCCTTCCCGCTTGCTGTCCCACAAGGCTTTAATTGCTGAGTGATCAGGACTGATTGTATTTTGGAAACGGTGCAGAGCTTTGCTGTCATCCTTCCCAACCAGAATGAAACCTGGAGAAATTCTTAAGCCCTTTAAACTGGTAATAATAGTGCTGATAGCTCCTGTTTGCGAAGCACTTCCTGTGTCCCAGCCCCTACGCTGAGAGCTTTCCGCGCACAGCCTCCTCTCATCTCCCAGCACCGGCAGAGACGCACAGTTACCCCACTCATCCGCACGTTGGGAAAAGGGGTCAGAGTGGGATGTAACTAACCAGATGCCACATAGCTGATTTAAGTGGCAGAGTCAGGCCTTGAACTTGGGCCTCCCTGCCTCCAGAGCTTGGGTTCTTCCCCACTTGGCCACCCCAACTAGCAAGTGGGAAGGGAGGCAGAAAGGAACAAGTGTTAGTAGTGGGCTGGTATCTCTAGGAAAGGGTTGCAGGAAGAGGGAGAAACTGGAGCAGGTCCTTGAGAGCTCACCAGGATTTGGGGGCAGGGAAGAAAGACCAGACAAGAGGCATCGATATCTTGTGGGCTTCTGTGGATGCATCTGAACCCCTGGCTACTTCCTCTGTGCCAAATGTGTCACAGCCCCATTTTACAGGAGAATGAGAGAGGCTGGGGAGGAGCCCGAGCAGGTCGGCACTCACCACAGCGCCCCCTTCACCCACACCTGTGGCAGACACTGCTGACTGGTCAGAGCTGGTCTCCTGGGTGCCCCCCGTGGGCGCTGCTGGCCGAGGGTGGCCCATGGGAGAAGCCTGTTTATCTCCTCCTTGACTGAGAGCAGGAGGAGAATCAGGAAGTGAAGGCTCCGGCCGGGGTGTGCTGAGCCCCAAAGCCCAGGAAACGCAGTCCTGGGCCTGCTGCTTTGCTCTCTGAATGTTTCATTTCTCTCCTTATACGAAGAGAATCTGGAAAGCCCTCCACTCCAGACATCGCATGTAACACCAGACAACTCAGAAAGGTCCTTAGGACAAACTTGAACCCTCAGCCAGTCTTCCCAGCTGGCCTGAGAAGGCACCTTGTGCCAAAGCTTTGGGAAGCAGGGCTGCGGGCAGCTTCGGGAGATTCCTGCAGATTCTCCTCGGAGTCAGAGCAGCCATGGGCAGCTGCTGGGACCCAACCTCCCATCCCTGACCTCTCTTTCCCAGGCCAGTGCTGGTGACAGTGATGGCCAGGGGGCCATGTGGAGGGGCATCCTGAGGCGTGAGTGTGGGTCTCGAGGGAAGCCAGGAGACCCAGGCCAGCCAGGCATCGCCGCACGCACAGCACGCGCCCTTGACAATGGCGAGTCAGAGCGCCAGTGCTCAGCTAGGGTTTTGAGCTGCAGCAGGGCAGTCTCCCTTTCTCTTTCTCTGAGTCCCGGCCGGACATCTATCTACACAGATGCCCAGGGCTGGTATGGAGCTACAAAGGTGAAGATCACTGAGTGGCGGGCTGGCCGGGCTGCTGCCCTAGAAGCTCTAACTCAGTGTTTGGAGGATGGGTTGGGGAAGGGCCTCAAAGGCCAGAGAAATAGACGTGTCCAGGGAAGCAGGAATCTTGGCACTGGCTAACACAGAAGAGAAGGGCTTGATACCCAAGCTACTGGGTTCAAAGCTGTCTCACACTAGCTACATACTAGCTGTGTGATCTTCGGGAGGTTACTTAAACTCTCTGGGCTGCAGTCTGTGCTAATTTCTCAAGGGATAACATTAGTATCTTCCTCCTAAGTGACAAGTAAGTGGATTAATTTACAGCATAGGAAGTACTCTCTGAGGTTCAGCCATTCCTATCATTCTGTGCACCACTGAACCAAGGGAGTGAGGTGTTTTGTAGGAGAATGCTTACTGCTCTGTGCCCTGAACCAGCCTGCGACTGGGGCTACAACCATAGTTGGAGTTAGTGAGACGCTGGCCAGCTTGGTGCCCACTTAAATTCTTGTGTATACTTCAGACTCCTTCCTGGGTCAGAGCCTGGTGACAGCCAGGAAGGGGATGATGAGTGGCAAAGCTGCTGACCTTAGCCTGCCCAGGAAGCCAGGAGGAGCTAGCGAGTGAGAAGGAGCCTGCGGTCCCTCTGTTCTCTGGGAGGGCACACCCCCAATGACCAAACTTCCTCCCGCTGTGCCCTGCCTGTCAAAGGATCCACCATCTACTGTCGGTGCCACTCTGGGGACCACTGAAGGCCACGGCAGCACCCCACTGCCTACAACCAGACAACAGCTGGGGTTGCTTATTAGGACTTTTAGTGTGAATTTTCATGTTGAATCCCATAATTCCAAAGTAAGCCCAGTCCCAAGGGATGAGATATGGGGCAGGTGGGTTCACAAGGCATCAGCAAAGCAGTGGCCACTCAGGACAGGGGAGGGTCCTGCAACCTGGTGGTGGGGTCAGGGCTGGGAATAGGTACAGAAATGGACATCAGCCATCTGGGCTAAATCATCTGCCCCTCAGCTGCTCACACTGAGATGTGGCCTGGGTCTGGGTCTCCCCGAATGTCCCCCAACCAAAGAATGACCCAGATGGATCTCTGTTTATTTAAAAAAAAAAAAAGGCCAAATCAAACAACTGTCTGTGAACCTGTGAATATTCAAACTATTACCAGTCCTATCAATGTGGGAGTGGCACAGGGACCTGAGGCCTCTGGAAGTTTGAAAATTAATAAGCCGTGAACTCTCTTACGCCCATAATGATCTACACTTTTCTAAGAAAAGCAGTTTTAAACTACATTGACTTTTTAAAATTGGAAGTATTTCCCATGAGGTAAATAAAGCAAAAATATTACTCTTCAGGGAACTGGACCCACGTGGCAAAGCCAGCAGATCTGTAGCGCACACCTCCTTAACCCGAGCTGTTCTTGCTGAGAACATGAATCGATGGCTACAGCTTTGGGCAGAGTAAACACTCATTTATGACCCTCTCGTGTGTTCCCAAAACTCACCAGATTTCTTCCTGGAATGTCCCCGGGTTTTGCAAACTCCTGCAGCCACCAGTGGTCCTGCACCAGCCTTGCCTCGGGTCTCTGCTTGGGCTCACAGCTGGTTTATGTCATGCATTTCTTGTCCCCAAAGACTTAAAAGCAGTGTTTCAGCCTGGCCACAGATGGGAACCTCCAAAACTATTGCACAAAGCAGTAGTTTAGGTGAGGCCCATAGACCAGCTTTCTACTTCGGCCCCAGCCTCTTGTTCAACTTGCAGTTCCTTGGACCCTGCACCTCACCTACGGTGCTGAGATCTTGCCTGGAGGCTGGTGCTTGAGAATCTGCATTCACGGTGACCATGGTGATCACCTGCTCTGTCACTGGAGAAAGACTGCTTTGAAGTATGCATCTGGTATATCTGGCTGCAGTCAGAGATTTAAAACAGTAGAAAATCTCAGAGGGGAGCAAAGTGGAAGGAAAAATCAGTCACATTCACGGTTTAGCTGCTGGAGATCTATTCCTGAGTCCTGCAGCCACCCTCGGTGTGATGCTCCTCCTTTGACCCGTGCACAGGGGATGAGGAGTGGCTTCAGCCACACAGCCCAGAGCCGGATGTGAGATCACAACAGGCCAAGTCCAGAACCTTCGCTCTGGCTAGGAGAGTAGAATGAACATTGCCCGACCCCTGGGGGTGGATGTTCGCATTAAGAGGGTGTCTTAGTTACTTTTCTCTCGTTGCCGAGACAAAATACCTGACGCCCAAAATTAGGGAAGGAAAGGTTTATTCTTACAGTTTCTTGGGAGTTTCAGTCCATAAAGTTGGCTCCAAGGCGGCATGGGGTGACGGGACTACCATTCATGGCGGCTGCAAGCTGCAAGGCGCATTGGCAAGAGAGAGACCGAGGCGGAAGAGGAAGTGAACAAGAGGAAGACCCGCCTTCCCTTACACTGTATGTTGGCTCCACCCCCAGGCAGGTGTAGCAGTCATGTCATTAATCCTGGTGCTAGACAACAAACTGATCACAAGCATCAGACTCAGCCCCATCAAAAGTACATGAGGACTTGGGGGTACATAGGATACCCAATACAGAGGGTGAGCTCGAGGGGACCAGAAATAGATAAGGAATAGGACTGGCCAAGCAAAGAGTACTGCTTGTGAGGACTGAAAGGAGGAGAGAAAACTTTTCCCCGGGGAGCACTGAGTGGCAGGAGAAATGAAACACAGCTGTAGAGCCAGTGAGAGGACAGCCCCAGTGGGCCAGGGCCTGGGAGCCAGGGCCGCACGTTAGCGTGAGTGCTTCCTCGGCTGGCTGCCTTCCCACAAAGGACACCGGAGGAGATGTACAGAAGCAGCGCCTTTCAGCAGGTTCGGTGGCGCATGCCGTAATCTCAGCACTGAAAGGCTAAGGCAGGAGGACCGTGAGTTTGAGGCTGGCTTGGACTACGTGGCAAGACACTGCCTCAAAACTGAAAGAAAGAAAGAGACAAACCTGAGAAGTAGCAACTTTTCATTGATGATAGAGGCAAACTGATAATCATTCCAATACTTACAAGTCAGGGAACAAAGCAAAATGATCTTTTCTTCACATTCTGATAGGAATATAATATCAACTTTCTCTTCCCGATGCCATCCAAAGTGTTTGGGGAATAAGTGATAGTATAATACTAATGATTGTCAGCAAGAAGAGACGCAGTCATTACTCGGGCGGGGGAGGCAGAGCACTGGCCTAGCACCCGAGGCCTTGGGTTCCGTCCCCAGCACCTCCAAAGGAGAGTTTTCTGTCTCCTGCAGCGTGAACATGGGCTCCGACAACCATCAGAGAATGGAATCCGGAGGTGGAGGGCTCATTTTAAATCATGTACACACACATACACACACACGCACACACACACAGACACACACCTACCCGTACACACAGAAAACAACATTCAAACAGGGAAAATTCTGGGTGATTAAACACAAGTCAGTATGGAGCCATTGCCGTGGCCAATGAGGCAGAATTCTTTAAATACTTTTTTCAATCAGGTGCAACACACACAGTAAGGAGCACACATGCTGCCCGTGTAGCCAGCTCTGAGACAGACAGGCTGGCTCGGCACTGCCGCTGTCGCCCAGGTGAAGATTCGCAGCCTGTCTCGCGCACACAGCTGGGGTGCCTGTCTTCCTTTCTGTGCTTTCTTTTCGTCGGTTTTCTTATTTGTGATAATGGACAGGTATCCTTTTGACATCTGAAGACAAAGCTAGATTAAGTTTCAAAATGATGACAGTAGATGCAGTTGCTAATAGCACTGAAAGGCACTGCCTGCACTGTGTGCATTGGCTGGGTGCTCTGGAGCCCCACCCATGTGACCTGTTCTCCGCCTCCGCCCCCAGGGCCTGCAGTACATGGAGCTCATCCCCAAGGAGCGGCAGCCCGTGACCGGCACGGAGGGGGCCTATTACCGCCGTCGCCAGCTCATGCACCAGCTCCCCATCTACGACCAGGACCCCTCGCGCTGTCGTGGACTTTTGGAGAATGAGCTGAAAGTGATGGAAGAGTTTGTCAAGCAATATAAGAGCGAGGCCCTGGGAGTGGGCGAAGTGGCCCTGCCGGGGCAGGGTGGCATGCCCAAGGAGGAGGGGAAGAACCAGGACAAGCCGGAGGGTGCGGAGACCGCCGCGCCCACCACCAACGGCAGCCTCGGTGACCCAGCCAAGGAAGTGGAATACGTGAGTGTCCCTGTGTCTCTGGCATGGCTGACATGGTCTGGGCCCAGGGCTGCACGCGTCGTCAAGGCCCTGTCACACTATACTGTGATAGCGCACTGACCCGTGCATTCAGCCGGTATTCACACTCTGTGCCAGGCACTGTGCCTGGAAAACAAGGTCACTGCCCTTGAAGGCTCCCTGTCCAGTGCAGGGCCCAGACGAGCATCCCGTGACTGCTCAGAGCAGGGGCATCTGGCCACATTTGGGCGCAAGTGCAGGATTCGAGAAGGTAGTGAGGGGCTTGCTGCAACATGAAGAATAACTAGGGGTCCTCTGCACGGGTAGGCTTTGAGGGGATAATGTGCTCCCCACTAACAAGGTGCACATGTGCAAAAATGACCTAAGTGTATGAGAGCATGGTGCAGTCAGAGGAGTCAAACTGTCCTGTGTGGGCGGCAGCATGGTGTGGGAGTGTGGGGGACTCAAGGCCAGGGAGGCCCGCAGGGGAGTTTCCGGGAAAGCCAGGCCGTCTGTCCATTTGCCACTCAAATGCTGGTTAGTTTGCGTTATCAACTGAGCACCAGGAAGTCACACAAGCAGAGAACACTGTCCCCGTGTTGGAGAAAGCCGTGGCCTTGGGACTTGACTCTGCGGGTCAGGCAGGTGTGGCCTGAGAGGTGGCACATGACCCAGCTGTGCTCTGGAGAGTTCCTCTAGTGACAGCGTGGAGGATGTGCTGGTGGGGGTGTATGCGTCCCCTTTCCTGTGGCTGGGACACAATACCTGGCACCCACAACTTAAAGGAGGAGAGACGCTTCTTTGGCTCACGGTTTCAGAGGCTTCAGTCCCTGTCACCTGGCTCCAAAGCAGAAGCGTCCCGGGGAGAGGCCTGAGGGGTGAGAGCAGCTGCGTCACAGCAGCCGGACAGCAGAGCCAGAGCACCAGAAAGGCACAGTCCCCAAAGACACGTCCCTGGGCCCACCTCCTCACACCGCATGTGGCCTTGGACACAGCGGATTAATCCTCTGACACGTGCAGCACCCCAGGGTCTCATCCTCTCTCCAGGACTAAGCCAGTCACCTGGAAATTAAGTTACCTGTCACAGCAGTGAGCCACAGGGCGCAATTTGAGAAAACACAGGGAAGCTACTGTGGAGAGGTAGGAGTCTCTCAGACTGCTGCGTCTTACGCTGCGCCCAAGGGCGAGCCGAGTCTGGCCACGTGTGCTCATGCTCCCCACGCTGGGAGCTCCCAGGGTCCTTCTACCTTTTGTTCTCCCCACCCGTCAGCCAAGTGGCCTCACTGGCCACTGTTGGACATTTGGAGATAAAGGACCCAGTGCACAGGTCCTCCAGTAAGTCACTCCCTCACTGGTGAGCTTGCCGACCCAGAGAAGTATCAGCCCGAGGATGGCTGCTACCACAGGACAAGGCTGTGTCTTCTGTCCGCAGCTGTCACCCCGCCAGCAGCCTGGGACTGCCATCCAGGAGCGAGGGCCTCCCACAGCTAGCTGCGGATGCTCAGATCAAGCAAGACATTCGTTTTCTGCTGGGTTGGTGATGATATTTAAAAGACTCATTTCTCAGGATAAGTACATGTCCTGAGGACTTAAAAGGAGATCGGATCTAGGTACCATATTTCATAAACTGGGCTCCCCTAACCCACCCTAATCCTGCCCTCTTTCTGACCTCAGATAGCTGTCTCTCCTTAAAGCAGAAATTTTGGAGAATTCCAATTTCTGGGAGGAAATCTCATGATGTAATTCCCAGGAGAGAGACGCTGATCGGAGAACGTGGGGCGAAGGTGGCCTGAGAGCCTGGTCCTTGTTACATTAACGTCAGGAAGTACTTGTCACGCTTCGGAGGTATTTAAAAAACAACACTCAGCAGTGAAGGGCAGAACCCCGAGCCAGAAAATAAGTGGGGCCTGTGAAGCAGGGTCCTGGCCGGGCTGAGTCGGGCCTGCTCTGGAACACAAACTTCTTGTCACAGCCACAGTGTTAACTCTGTAGCTAACCATGGATTAGTGAGTTTGTCTGTCACGTGGGTGTTGGGGCTCATTCAGCTCTGTGTCTGCTGCAGGTGCCACAGAGAGGTTTCGGCACCCAGTAGATCCAGGGTCTGTGACTGAGCCGGTGAACACTTGAACTAAGCTGGACCCTGATGTCTGGGGGCAATGTGGGTGACCGTTTTACTTAAGAGGATGGGCAGACTCCACTTGCGCACTGACTGAGCACTTGCTGTATGCCAGACACTACGCGCACACTCTCGGGGTCTTGGTTTAGTCCACACCATTGCCTGGGAGGTGAATTTTGCCAGACCCACTTACAGGCGAGGATCTGGCATTCAGAGGCAGTAGGTAGCTTTCCCAGGTTCCCACTGTTTCCAGGCCTACGTGTTGCCGAGTGGGAACACCTCGCTTAGCGTATCTGGGGCCTCTCATTTAAACCCTTGTTTGTCTCCTAGAAGCAGGAAGGCAGATCCTGATGCAGGCACCTAGACAGCCAAAGCGGCCTTAACCGTGGGACCCAGCGGCCCGCTGTCAGGGGTGGGGGCGGGCTCGGCCCCGGGCTGGCTGCCTCGCTCCGTGAGCCGCACACAGTGGGCCGGGGCCGGGCTGTCCTGAGTCTGTCCTCTCACTCCCACAGGAAGGCAGCAGAGCCGGGTAGCAGGCGGGACGCCTGACTGAAGGGAGTACACTGAGGAAACAGTCAGGGCGTTCACCCTGGGAATGCGGGACACGGAAGGGAGTGCTGGGTTTGGCCTGATGTCTCCAGATCAGGAGGTGTAGGATAGTGGGGTGGAGGTGGGGAGGGAGAGGGCGTAAAGGAGACGTGTGGCGCGTGCCTGAGCTGTGCTGGTAACCCCCGGTGAATGCTTGTCATCGTAAGGGTCCATCCGATGGTGGTTGGCACCGCGGCTGGCTCTGAACCCCAGACTGAGCTCCGCACAGACCCAGCGCTCACAGCCGTGGGACCGTGTGAGGAGGCCGTGCCCGCCCAGGCTGCTGGGTCTCAGAACTGGGGTTCAAACCTGGGTCTTCCAGACCCAAGCCCACATTTTTCCCATCCCCCAAAGCTTATCCCGGGAGACCTAATCGACCTCATGCCACAGCAGGGCCACGCAGCCACGCAGAACGGGAATACTGTCGAGAGGATGAGGGACAGGAACTTCTCCACAGCAGGGCGTCTCAGGCCTTTGTGAGGTCCTGCGGGGCTGCCTGCAATCAGCTGAGGGGAGGGAAGGTGGCTGCCCCCAGCCTTCCCCAGAGGAGAGGGGGGCCTGAGAATCCGGGGAGTGTGTGTGCTGCTCTAGGCCACACTTTGAGGTCCCCTGCTAAGGAGTGTTAACAATTACTTGTAAGTTCAGCAAAGATAGCACCAATTTAGTAAAGAGGGAGTGTCCAGGGGGTAACATGGACATTTTCTAAATATATTTGGCCTCTTGGCTGTGGCTGGTTCGTTCTCCCTCTCCTCCTCCCCTCCCCCTCCCC
>RJWM01011885.1:0-58355 GCA_004363535.1 Dasyprocta punctata | reverse complement strand
ATTTTTAATCTAAAAATTCTAATATTTTTAATCTAAAAATTCATGGCCTTGAAATTTTCCTGAATCATTTTTTTGCTTATTTCATTCCCCTCTACTTTGAGCATTCCTTTTTCTCTATGATCTGGATGTGAAACATCCTGTATTAACAGCAGGTTGCTCAAATTATCAGTAACCTTCCTAGTGACCAATACTGTTGAGAATTGAGTTGAGAAAAGTTACAGAAATTTGGTATTATCACTAACTATCACCACTTTTGGCATGGTTCACCAACCATACAAGGGGTGACTCATAATTGAGAGATTCTCCATTATGTCTTTCTAAGAGAATAAACTTTCAAACTTCTATAAGGATAGGAAAAAGGTAATATGGTTTCTGTGTGTGTGTGTGTGTGTGTGTTTGTGTTGGCAGAATATAAGCATCTAATTGTTTCAACCATTTGTTTCAGTTTTAATTACCTACACTAATCCCTAAGAATTTGGTATGTTCCTTGATTTCTGTATTGCCGAATCGTTTTCTAATCACCCTTCTGTTTTTGTTGTTATGATATTTTTCTTCCCTTTTCCTTATGGGCTTCTGCAATTAATAAATTAAAACCAACCTTTTATTTTAGTGAGGTTTTCAGGTGGCAACCAAGTAAGTGCTATCAACTAAACTGATCTAAACATAAAAACATTTGCCCCAGCCAATAGCTTAACCATGGTTAAGCTGAATCATGGTACATAAGCAATAGCAAGAAATGGATAACAGTGATTATACATATATTAAAGGAACTTTTCTTAATTCTAATATCTGATTGCATCATAATTACCAATGTATGCTGATAGACATTTTTACTTTCATTTACTCATCCAATGAATATTCTTTGAGCACCAACTAAACCTTGGTGCTTCCTGAAAGAAATATGAAGAAAATGGTAGAACTACTAAAACCAACAGCTGCAATTGTCTATCTGTCTGTCTGGATGTGATATAGGAAAAATTATCCCAGACCTCCAAATGATATGGGGGAATGAAACTTCCAACCTACTAGACGTCCAGCGCGAGTTCGTGTTCTCTAAAATCGAAGAATGAATTTTAGGAACAATGGAGGGTAAGAGCAGAATATATTTATTGAGGGAAAGAAAGCTTCTGTCTGAGGGACAGAAGGGGGCCCGAGCGGGTTGCCGAAGACTGTCATTTTTAGGGACTTTTATAGAGTAAAACCATGAGGTTAGAAGGGTCCAAGGCAGGGAAAATGGGAACCTGCAAGGTGGGCATAAGGTGGGACATAACTACAGTTAACCAATAAAATTAATTGCTCGGGTAAAATTGATTAAATCAAGGACAAATGAGGAAAGGAGTCACGTAGTAAGTGGGGATGCTTAACAGCAGTGACTCTTTCTGTAGGGGGTTGGGATGCTGACTCCTAACTTCCTTAGGGTGATAGAGAACTATTTAGAATATCAATCCTTAGGATATAGGTGTATTTGTTCTGTCTTTTGTCTTGATATCTGGCCCACAGCCTGTGTCCTCAGAGGTTACAAGGTATCTGAACTTCTGCATTGGTTCCTTTGTGGGCCTAGCCCTGTCTGACTGCCTATAATATTTTTGTCTAACTCAGTTTTCCTGTAACAGATTGATTGATTGATTGAATGATCGTGAAAGGATGTTGCTAGTTTAGGCTGGCCTTGAACTCAATATGTAATCCAGGATGACCTGGAATTTGAGCAATCCTCCTGTGTCAGCCTCCTGAATTCCGAGATTATAGGCATGTTCCACCAACGCTGACCTAACTACAATCTCTTTTAAAGCAGAGAACACAAAGAGTATTAAATTAGGAAATGCTTGTAAATAATACCTAGTTTCAAATCCCTTATCAAATGAATAATCATGATAGGCAACGATATGAGGTCACTGCCTTTCTCTTCTATTTGAGGAATTAAAGTGGTATTTAATAGCCATACTATTGTTATAAAATCAGAATCTTTTTGACAAAAAATATGCCATTGTTACGATCTTACGTTTTACTCACTGTTGCAAATTGGTGCTGGCTTAGTTAAAGTTCCTAAAAAAGGATCAGAGGTCCCATGTCCCAAGTACTGAAGTATTTTCACAGTACTTTTATTTATTCCATTATACATGAAAAAGAGTACATAAGGTACAATAAGACACTTCAATGTTTGTCCAGCTCTATGTGCATTATTCCCTAATCACTATTATAAATGTTATTTGTCTATAGCTTACGGAACTTTCCTCAGTAACCAGGGACTACTATCTGTACTTTATAGAAAAATTTGAGTCATCTTTGTCTACACAACTGAAATACTCTAATAGTGTAACAGTTAAGAATAAGATACTGAAACTAAATTACCTGAGTTTGAATCTTGACTCTGACCCTCTTGATTGCATAGTCATAACAAAATTTCTAATGTTCTCTATCTTTCACTTTCCCCATATGCAAAATTAGGACAATGGCAGCAATATTAACATGAAGATAATTCATGTTGACCACTGGCCTATGTCATTATGATTATTGTCTATAGTTACTACACTAGATAAAACATGTTGGAAGAAAAAAATACAAAATTTATCTTTGGAAGATTAATCACCTCCTTCCTTTACTTTGTTGCATGTGTTTATTTTCCCTTTGACTATTAAGATTCTGATTTCCTTACACTATCAGAATAACATAGTGCTTATTATCATTCTATATTCAAGATAAGCAAACTGAGTTTCAGATGTCAAAAGACTGTCCAAATTCCAGATTTAAATCCAAATCTTTTCATTATTAATTATACTCTCCTTCCATTACATCAAATGGCCCCCATATGCATAGCAAATGACAAGAAATTGTCAGTTTGAATTTGCACATATTTTGTTTTAACCAAATGACTTTGGTCATTGTCTTTGAAGAAAGTGCTGATAGCAGTGACTCTTTGTACAAAGATATAGCCAGGAAAATTAGTTCACCACAAGTCAATTCTAAACCATGAGAGCAGGAAGAATGACACTCTTGGCAGAGACTGTGGCTTTAAATGATTAAGTTGCCCAAATCCTAGTGAGCCTGAAATCTGCTTAAAAACAGAACAAGTAAGTCTTTTGCAACAAATCCCAATGTCATTAAAAAAAAAACTGACAAAATTTATGTTTTAAAATATATGTCCATGTTCAAGTTCTAAATTTGAAGTACAAATTTTGGTAAAATAATTATGAGGAGATTAAAAATACTTGAAGTATCTGAAGAGCTACTTTTGTGCCAAGAAACTTACTAAAATTGATTTTGTTGAGTTCAAATTTAAAGGTGTGGCCATAGCTAGGTATGGTGGCACATGCCTTTAATCCCAGCACTTGGGAGACTGTGGCAGGAGGATCACTGTGAGTTTGAGACCAGCCTGGGCTACAAAGTGAATTCAAGGCCAGCCTGAAGTGCATATGAGACACTGTCTCAAAAAATAGGGCTGGGGATTTAGCTCAGTGGCATAAGTGCCTGCCTGGCAGGCGCGAGGTTGTGAGTTCAATCCCTGGTACCAAATAAAATAAAATAAAATAAAGGTGTGGCCATGTCTAAAGCTTTACCTCTTTTATTTCCCATCCTTATCCCTAGTAAAGAGGAGCCTTATGAAAACAAAGAACATCAAAAAATAGGCTTTGAGAAGTGATCATTATTAATGTAAATGGATTCTGGGGCCTGCAGGTGCTCAACTATGTCCAGTGTCAGTCTGTGACACATGAAGAAAAGAGTTACACTACCCTTGATTGAAAGAGAAAGGGATAAGAAAATTGGGAACATAATACCCAACGGAAAGAGATTGGAGAAAGGAGGCAGAAAATGTAAGAGAAAACAAAACCAGTTCCTTCACTGGAGGATGAATTTATGGATTGAAAGTTGATCAATGGCAACTTCAAAGAAGTATTTTGGTAAAAATATTTGGTACCCATCTCATTTCTCCTAGTATGATCATGAGTGGCTACTCCTAAGGCCAAAAATTTGTTTTCTGATTCTAGCTGTATCATGATTTCAGATACCATGAAACTCTACAGGACTATAGAGGCACAATTATTCCTGAGCATGAGATGACAATTGCATACCATAGAGACCATAATGAACTTCACTGAACTTGTTTTTCACTTTTTAAAGTATAAATTAGTTAATTGACAATACCTAAATATAGGTAAAACCCCTGTTTAAAGATAGGAGTTGGACAAAACAGTGCTGCTAAGAACTGTCTGAGTTCTTGAATTCTTTGTGAAACCAAAATCTTTTCATGATATTGCACAATTATGCATAATTAGATGCTCCTTCTACTATTTTTAAATGCTTTATTTTGAATTCTTCTAATACATAAAAACAATAGGATCTTAAAATTTAAGAAATGTTTGTCTTTGCCCATTTTGCATTCTTTGTTTCAGTCCAAAAATCATTTGTGAAACAATGTCCTTCATGTTAAAAGATAGACACCATGCATGTCTGAATTTCAAGCATGGGGATTTTGTCCAATCATGCAATTTGGCCAGAAGAGCTTGAAGATGAGTTGTGGCCCTAACTCTCTCATCTCACTCCCCACTAGATGGGGAAGGGCTCTCACCTAAGCGTAGTGGCTTAAATTTGCTAAAAAGGAGGGAATCTTGGATATAGAACAGAGCAGCTCCTTGTCTTGGGCTGTCAACTGTTCAGCAATAGTTTGGTGATAGATAATTCCTCATTTGGAGTTGTTTACTCTCTGTGGCTTCATGTCTTTCCTAGAGACTCAGGTGATCCCCCTCCCTGATTTTGGGAACTCTCCAGAGAAACTTACAGAGGTGCCACTGCCCCCAGAGAAACCTGTTCACACCCTGAGGCAGTAGCTCTTGCCTTCAGCACTGGCAAGTTTGAGATGGACAAGATTTTCTCTGTTGTCCTTGTTTAATAACTGGCTCTGCCCTTTTCAATGTAACATTTCTCAAGTCTGAAGTGACATAAATAAACCAAATTTCTGAAAACACAATTTTGGGAGTACAGACGGAATAAAACAAAATATGCTGTGCCATTCTTCATGAAAACATGGAGATAGGAATAAAGAAAAGGGCTAAAACAGAAATCCCCGCTCTTCATTTTCAATCACTGGATCTTCTCCTACTGGAACCTTTTACCAGGCTGTCTTGACAGCAATGCAATCAATAGATTTATGTTTCATTTCTCTTCTTTACCACATAGCAGAGGTCATGACAAAGCCAAACATATCCAAAAATAGTGAAAAGGGTGATGATGAGTAAAAGGAAAAGAAATTGAGGTCTAGATCCCAGTTCCTATATAATTGAGCATTAGTTGCCTCATACTTGGTTTCATGCCAAAGCCAGAAGGGGATGTGGGACACAGTTTAAGAGTTTAGGGAACTTGCTCTTAATGATATATTTCTGTTTGGCATGGAAATTCTAACAAAACAGAGAATGTTTTTGACTAATTAGATGCATCAGCATTTATAGGAAGTAGAAGGTAAATCAGTACCTTGAGTAATTGGGAAAAGGAAAGGATCCAACTGAATGAGTCAAAGCAACTGAGGAGATCCATCCTTTGTGAAGGGCCCATGGTTTGCAGAAAGGCTCATTCTGTATGATGGGGAAGGTAACCAGCATCAGTTATGAGTGGTTTCAGACAGACTCATTCTAATAAGCAGACCCATTGAGGACGAGAAAGGCCAAGGTCTCGCAGTTGCATGGCATCCTTATTGTGAATCTACTGCAGTTTCTACTTTACAGCGCCTGTTATGTGAGTTTTGGATGCAACTAGCAACTATAAACTGGGAAGTTTCAAGGTTTAAGTAACTGCTGCTCTTAGCTTAGAGAAGCCAGACTACTCTGTGGTTAGATGAAGATATTTTCGTCTCTAGTAAAAACTCATTCCAGATAAACACTGGCCTCAACTACTTTGTCTTTCAGAAAGCTGTACAGAGTTAAGCCATTGAGAAGCCAAAGGGAATGGCTGCTCAAATAAATCAGATTTAAATGAAGTTCATTGACTTCAACAGTCTCTCAGAGGTTCCTGGAAACCTTTAAGGTGCTCATGCCTGTGCGGAACAGCCTGGCCTAGGAAGACCTGTTTGGCAAGTGGTGGACTGAATTAGAGGAGCATAACCGTATGCAGTGAAGTGAGGTACTCTTCTTGAATGGGGAAGAGTAGGGAAGAGACAAGAATGAAGTTTCACATGGATGGAAGCCAATCATTGTTGTTGGCACTATTGTTTGGTCGACACAAATAGAATTGAAATGTAGAGCCAGAGAAAAGGAGGTCTATGAGATGGAGCATGAAAGCAGTACTCTGAGTAATACTTTTACGTACTCAGACAGAAGTCACAGAGTCTGAAATCACGCTGACCTATTGCCAAATCCAAGCTTAGTCATTTCTTACTCATCTGTGCTTCTGACATCTAAAGCAAATTAGTTTTTTTAGGAACAAAATGAACTTTATAATAACACCTCATCTTAGAGGGCATTTGCAAAGACTAAAGAAAATAATAGTTTTTAGGTGTTTATCACTGTGCCCTATTCACAGCGAGCACTCGGTGGGTCACTGGGGGGTTGAGGGTTGTTATAACTGATGCCAAAGAAAGGAAGTGTCTTTCTTTTTGAAGACACTGTAATTTTCTGTACAAGGGTACAGGAAGGTTCTGAGTGACTCTTATCCAGTAACATTCCAGGTAGTCCAGCATGGCAAAGAAACCCTAAAAAACAAAAACAAAAACAACAAAAAAATTAGAAATATATTGGTGGATGGGGGGGTCATTTGTTTTAAGGATCTTGGAATATCTCAAGGAAATTCAAAAAAGGGAAGTGCAGGTGGGCATCAAGAAAGCTAGAACCTAGTTGCTTTGTTTTGTTGAATGAGACTACCCTTTTCCGTCCCACAAGGCAGCATAGAGCCAATACTACAAAAATGCAAAGGGAGTTGCCAGTGCAGCCTAAAATAAGTTTGTTTTGTGGTCTCTTTTGCTCAGATCACGGCATGGAAACATGTAAGAATAGCGTCCAAGCAGCAGAAGGTATTATGAATTTATGTTTTATGGTCTGGGTACTCAGAGAATATCTTGCCTTTGCCAAAAGTACTAGGAAAGACAGTGACTGGCTAGTTTGATTGTGATTGCCGCCCTATACCTTAATCATGTCGGTGCTGGGCATAGCCTGGGTCAGGCACCCAGCAGCCACTGAGGCACAGCCAGGGCCAGGCACTGTGGCCATTGAGGCAGAGTCAGGGTAGATCAAGAGAGGGGTACCATGGTGATCATGTAAGTGGTGGAGGGGACAGCCTCAAAATTGAAATCCTTGGCAGAGTTGAGCTGGTCATAACCTAGAGCCCTATCCATTCTAGAAGAGCAACATGGTAAAAGCAAACCTTCTTTTCATATATTCAGATTCCAAAGGTGTGCTAGGAGGTAACCATGCTTCATGAAGAATTAACCGTACAAGAAAGGTGAATTTAGAGGTCCTCTAATTTTAAGAGTAGATGAATACTGTAGTAACTCTGAAATAAGAGATCTTTGTACCATTTTCTGAAATAAGTCTTTTGGAGTCTGATGGAAACAACCCAGGATTTATGTGGCCTCTATTAATTGATGTAATACAAAAAATACATAGGATCGAGTCTTGATTGTACCACATATCCTATTAGCATATATATATATATATATATATATATATATATATATATATATATATCTCCACTGTTGTGAGAATTTTAAGAAAATACATTTAACGTGCTTTTTACAGTGAGTGTGACAACATTCTACAGACGTTAGTTATCATTATTTATATCTCAAACAAGATGTCAACATCTCTCTCCTTCTTCAGAGACAATAAACTCCATGAAGATAGGAATCACTGCTTATTGTTTTTATGTCACAGGCCTCCCACAGAACTCCCATGGTAAAAGTTCATTAAATATTTGTGTGAATAAGGGATGAGTGATGACTTGACCAGGAGGCCTGTGGCCTTGTATGTGTTTTATGTAGTCTCTTGGGCTTTCAAAGCAAGCAGCAACCGGTGGTAACACATTTGGGACGTATATTGTGAGCTGGCATCTTTCACATTTTTAGGTGAATTCATTACTTTTATTTATTCATTTATTTATTTAGCAAATATTTATTGACTATCCATTAAGCTTCCAAACATGGGCCAATTTCTTCTTACATAGCAGTGAATTTATTCTTGACCTCCATTATTTTTCATGAAATGCCCTCTGCTAGGGGAAGTTTCTGATGCCCCCATGTGCAAACTCACTTGTCCTGGAACATAACTTCTGCTTAATTCTCTCTGCCTCACTTGCTCGTAAACCTCCTTGAAAACAGCAATCATATTCTATTTCCATGCTGGGTTTTACATAACAAGGACAAGTAAAGGGTGAGCAACTGAATGAGTAAATGATTTCCTAAAATTATATATATATATATATATTTCTTATTAAATTTTTAAATTCTTAGAGTAGAATCAGAAAAGTAGTAACTTTTATAGGTTGGGTTCTTTAAGTTTTCCAAGACTTGCGTGAATGACTTGAGTGACAGATACGCTCACGGTTTCTGAAGCAAACAAAGAAAACAAAGCAAAACCTAACAGTGAGAATAAAACTTCATTTTTAAGAAAATGCCTCTTTCCCTTATCTTCAATTTTCTTTCTTATAAAGAAGAGACTTTCTTTCTTCCAACCTTAGCTCTTTGCACTCTGAGCTCAAACTTATATTATTAATAATGTGAAACAATTGTTTCCATGGAAATAGCCTAGCAACTTCCAAGAGCAGAACAGCAGCTTTGGCAACTTTTGCACATTTGGGTCAGACATGCAGCAGTTTTAAGAAACATCATTTTTTAAAGGTGAGTTTAAACATATTTCAAACTAAGCTTTGAAATAATAATTAAGTTTTTAATGTTTCTTTCTATTCTTAAAAAAATGCTGATCTGTCCAAGAAAATAAGAAACACTAGGAATTGATCCATTTTAAAAATCCACATGTACATAAAACATATATTATACTATCAAAATTTTTAAGCAATATATACTCATCATAAAACTTGAGAAAACACCCAAAAGAAGAAAATACAGTGATCCATTCAAGATGGCAGACTTAGCACTCATTATATCCTGTTTCTTATCCCCAGGTCTCCAGACATTGGAAGAAAATAATAAATACCATCAGTCTCTTTCCCTAAGGTGCAGTAGTATCCAAATTTCATACTACTAAATTGAATATTAAATAAGACATATTATTGACATATACTAAATTTTTAACTTGCCAAACCAAGAAAGTCAAGTATATTTAGCATCTGATTTACTAGTGAGGTCACTTTCCCAATTTCAGTAAAAACAAAACAAAACACCATATTTTTTAAAGCCAAGAGCAAGACTGCCAACCGAGTTATAATTGCATCATTTGTAATTTATTGAGAAAAGATTTCTATAATCAGGTACAACTGTGTTTAGGAAATACTAAACTCTTAATTATCATAACTTATACAGCATTATTATCAGCACTCTACAGATGAGAAACCTGGGGGCACTGAGAGTTGGGAAAAAATATTACAGCTAGTGTGTTGAATAATCCATTCATTTTCTCTGGATAGTTGCTTGAATCTTCTCACATTAAAAACTTGTCCCAGATAAAGTTCTTTTTTATTGACTTTGAAAATAAATACTTTCTTAAAGAGAGATTTCAGGTTCACAGCAGAATTGACCACAAAATACTGATAATCCTCCTATATAGGAGAATTATCCCCATCTCCATACATGCTCAGCATCTCCTACCATTAATATCCCAAACCAGCCAGACACATGTGTTACAGTTAACGAACAGGATTAGTGCTCAGCTCTGAATCCAGTTACAGTTCTTGACCTTTTCTCCTTATCACCAGTCTTTCTAGTCCTCTACCCTGCTTCAAAGACATTCAGTTCTTGTTCCAAACAATTTTTATAAAAATTTGAAAATTATTACATTTCTATAGTTTATCTTAAAATACTTTGGCTTCTGTAGACAACCATTTATGTCATAGGCAGTTTATGCTTCAACTTTAGGAATAGCTCACTGATTTAGGTGAGAATGAACCCTTCAAGAGCCTTTAACTAGTAGTACATTAGAAAGACCACTCCTCTTGGGCAGCAATGAAAATTACATTTGTATCTGTTACCTGGTCTTAACACATAAAATGTGAGTAATTAACAAGACTAATAACATACATGGCTTTTATGATTGTTTAAAATAATGGTTTCTCAGTTAATTTGATAAATGTTAGAAATAGACTTCCATTAATGAAGTCAAAGGTATTCAGTACATGTGGACTGGCTTCAGTATTTTTCACTCCTACTTGATGAGACTGTGAGACTCTAGCAAGCCTGGTACTTTGTAGCCTTCATCCTAGAATCAGCCAGTGACTACAAGAATTTCTACTTGACTGATGCCAAATATAAAGCAATAGGATCCTGCCTCTTGAATCTAGTTCTGGACATCGGGAATGATCCTTTGTGTGAAGTGGTTCATAGAGCACCTGCAGTGAGAAAGCTAGCAGTTCACTGAGCTTAAAGATCAGGCTTTCTTAACCATATTTGGCTTGGTTACTACAGTAAGTTTGTGCAATTCCTATCTACATGTGTGGCATGTAGACTTATTTTCATTTATAATAAATTTTAACCTAATTATGCTAAGGTCATGGGGCAGTAGCTACCTTACTCACTTAAAACTTCAAGTCTACTATTACTTATAAGAAAGAACCTAAGAATTGTGCTTGGCAAACTAAGGTCACTTTGTAATAGGCACAAAAGAAGGTATATATATATATATATATATATACAGATAGATTTTTTTTAATTTCATGTCCTGAACCAGAGATTCTCTTGTTTCTTGTTTCTTTCCCTAAACTCAAGCCTACTGGCACATTGTTAGAATCCATGCACTTCCATATTTCTCTGCATGCTTGGCAAAAACATTGTCATTTTATTAGAGAAATTTTGCTCCTTTTGGCTCCTTTTGGCTCCTTTTGGATCTTCCCACTCAGACAGTCCTGCAGCCCTTTTCTCATCATATTTTTACTCACAGCAGTTTTAGTGATGGTAGTAATCCTTGTGCCTTCTCTTATGATATAGAAGCATATCTAAATTTCAAATAACACATTTGCCTTCTTCCTTTGTTCATCTGTAAAATGATTGACCCAATGATGAGCCAGCCCAGAAAAATCTTTGAAGAAGGCAAATTTAATTTTTAAGGCTACAAGTGTCCATAAGCACTCCCACATAAGGTACCTGGGTATTCATTCTTATTCTGTCCCAAGCAGTTCTCCAGGAAGGGTCTGATAACTTGTTCCCATGGAAGTACCATTAAATGATAAACTTTTGAGCAGCCGACAAAGTCAGAAAAACATCAAAAAGGTTTTATATGCCCACATTCAACAAATATATGTTAAGCAACCATTACCTCTCCTAAGGTATATTACCGTGAGAGAATATTTAAAACCTGCCCTCAGAATAGTCATCAGAGTATGACTTGGTGCCCTTTCTTCATGGCCATTCTCATCCTCTCTCCTGTTGAATCACAGAGCAAATAAACAGGCTACTATCTCACCAAAGCTAGCACCCAAGTCTGGGCTAAAGGACTTTCTCAATGAAACATGCCTCATAGAAATTTCAGGAAAATAGTGCATTTGATTCTATGCATGAAAACTTAACTTCTAACCTACCTTCCTCCTAAGCTACTCATGTGGAAGTACAGCATATCAAAGAAAGAGATTCTTATGATTCTAATTTTTCTCCCTAAAATCACACTTGTAGGCTTCTGCCCCAATGGGCAGAGAGCAGTGCCATATGTGTTGATGAAGCCATTTCTCTCACAGTCAGCCAGCAGCAACCAGTGGGAAGGCTTCAGCTCCATAACTGATTGCAGTTAAGTGTTGAATCCGAAGTCTTCTGGGAATTGGTACCTCCTTGAACCTGACTCCTGTTTGATTACAGAAACCAAAAATAGGTTAGCAACTGTGGAGCTCCAGGTAAGAAGCACTTTAGTTAGAAGGCACCTGCATTAGCCAGGAGTGGGAGGAGGCTGAGTCTTAAAATAAATGAGTTCTGACACTAGCTCATCACAATGTGTGTGCATGTGTGTGTGTGTGCATGCATGGGTGTGTGTGTGTGTGTGTGTGTAGGTGGTTAGAGAACACACAAAGGAACAGTATAGGGAGAAAAATCACACATTCACACTTTTCCTATTTATTGATTATCAATGTATAAAAAGGTTTTGAATTATCTCTTGATATTCAAATGGAAGATCTCATTATAGTAAGGATATGCATGAACTTTTTGAAATAAATACATGGTTGCATAAAAGCTCTATAGCTACAAATGATCTTTAAGTACTGAGTTCCTGGTTTCTTTCCCTTCTTTCATCAGGTAGGCTGATTCTTATATGTGAGTGCTCTTTCTTCACCTGATTCTTTCATTTCTCAATGTGTGTAAAGTCTTTAGTTTATGGGAGCCATTTCTGGCCTTCTTTTCATCATTTGTGGGGACTCGAAATTAAAATACTATCTGCAGAAAGTGCCTGACTTTCCTGTATTTGCCTTTCATTTTTCTTCTGTTCTTTTCTATCCTGTTTTCCATCTGGTCCCTGAAATAATGGACTACTGTGAAGAGAGTCAAGGATCTGAAGGAGACAGATTTGAATCACAACTGTTTGTCTCCTACTTTAGTGATTGAAAGAGCTTATCTAATTTCTCAGCTTCAAAGTCTTCATTTGAAAAGTAATGTATTGCCAGTTGCCTTGAAGTCTACAATAGATAAAAAGCCTTTAGGGAAAATACTCGGTCCAGAGCTATTACAGAGATACCTTACCTGTTCTCCCCGCCTCCATCTATTTACACACCTTCACTCTGTGGAACAGATGCCTGTTGTTTTAGGAAGATACCATATCTCAGAAAGCTGCTACTCTTGACCCTAAATTAAGATTGTCTCCTCCAAAAATCTTTCAGTAGGTGAGAGGAAGCTATGCATAATATAGATGTGTAGTTGGTTTCACTGAGCTATAATAAAAAAAATACTTTCAAAAAGCATGCTCATCATTTGCTGTTATTTTAATGACCCTATGCAAATTATCTGACCTCTTTGGACCTCAGTTTCAGAAACAGACTTTTTGAGTCAATATTTTGAGTGAACTACTCAAAATATTTCTTGTCTCATAGTAAACATTCAATTAATATGAATTATTAACATTAATAGTAGTATCAGTAGTAGTAGTAGTAGTGATAGTGTTTGTTGAGTGGTAAATGACTTCCACTCAGAAAAACATCCCATTTCTTGCATTCTGTGCTGGAAAAAACACTAGAAGATCTTTTGTTGATCCATGGTCTGTCTGTTCCTTACCATCTCACCTTAAACAGGAGAGTCCAAAGACTCGCAGGCAAGAGAAGTCACACTGTGGAAACTTTATGTCTCAAAGTTGGAACAACCAGGTTTTAATGCTTACTGTGTCACTAAATAGTTGTGTGACCCTGGTTAAGTGTGACATAGCCTTTTGGGTGGAGGCTCATGGCTGGATTATTAACTCCACTTTGCAATGTACCATTACTTAGTGAATCAGCTCAGTAACTACAGTGTAAAAGGAGACATTTACAGAGTTCAGTGCATCTACCCCTCCCCTAGTGCTTTATACTTGGCTGCCTTTCTTCAACCTGACACTGGAAAAGAAACTCAGAACATTTTAATTTATGGCCCAAACAAAAGGTACTCTTAATTAAAATTTAGAAGCCAGTTCCACAATGTCTGGAAGTAAGCCCAGAAGAAAAGAGAGATTATGATATAACCATATAAACCAAGTAAACCTGTAAAAGTTTAAAAAATGGTTGAAGAGAAATCTATGTGTACTTATGTAAATCAAGATAAGGCCATTTGAGGATAAGAAAGACAAAGATAAACTGACTTGGACATATAGCCTCAGCTCATCTAAGCTTAAAGTCTATAAAACTTTAAGCAGTCAAGGAAACACACAATCAAAGAATTTATTTTCACTTTGTAAAATTATTTGGATAAGAACATATTGCAAAATGCCAAGAGGCATTTATTACTTATGGAGTATCTCAATAAAGCTTTGAAAAACATGCTACAATTACTGTCATCACCTTACTCTTTATGATCCTGTTCATATGTTTTCCTTAGAGATCTTTCTGAGAAGAATAGCTCTGACATGAAATAGAACTTCAGCATTCCCTGAGTCCTTGGCCAAATTCCATTTCAATAATGCCTCAATGTCATCTCTAGTAACAACACAAGCAACATCTTCCTGTCTTTGTGCAAGGGATTCTTCTTACCCAAGAGAGTTTCCTCTCCTTACTGTCTCCTGCCTCAGTAGAGCACCTTAGTGATGAAGCGGCTTCTGGGGGCCAAGAGAAGCATCTGAAAAAAGAAGGTCAAGAAATCCAAGGAATCACAAAGCAAAGGATATGCCTTGAGACCAAGAGGAGGGATGAAAAGAATGCCATCACAGGAAAAGAATGATTTCCAAGGCATTATGATGGGAAGTGGGATACCTAGAACTATAGAGACTTTGTGGGGTACAACTGGCTGTGAGAGACACCATAAGGCAGGAGTTTAGAACACCATTGACAAAAGCAGAAGCACAGTAGGGGAGCAAAATCATTTTATTTTATAGTCATGTAAAACAGAGTGTCTCATAGCAGAGATCCTTGTTTAAAGGTTAAGAACAATCAATGGTTGGTTATAAATACACATCAGCATATGGCTTTTATTATGTGAGAGAAGTAAAGAGATAATGTATGTGTTATGGTTTGTGTCTGGGTGTCCCCCCAAAGCCTCATGCAGTCACAGAGGCAGCTGAATCTAGTGTTTGTGATAGGTTCATTGTCTAGCTCTGAGATTTGCAGTGTGAGTTCTGCACCCACCCAGCAGTGGTAGCCAGCATACTACATAAGGGAGGGAAGGAGGCCTGTGTTTCCCTTTTTCCCTTTTTGCTCTTGTGTCTTGAAGCTGCCATGAACAGCTGCCCATTAGCCACACCACCCTGTCTTGGAGCCAGCTGAGTATGGACTGAAACATCCACAAACTGTAAGCTAAATAAAACTTTCCTTCCTTCATTTAGGGCATCAAGTATTTTGTCTCAGCAATGAGAGAAAAGTCACCAAGACAGTATGTGAATGGGCTTTGTAAAATATAAAGCAAGATAACACTAAGCACTAAGTGTTATTAGTACCATTTAGAAGAATTAATGATTATGGATAAAATGTATCCTGATAGTATTAAAGGCACAAAGGGCAGAAAATGGAAGTCAAAAGAGGTATGAGTGTCCTTATAGTGTTTATTTTTGAGATATTTAAAGAAAATCGTGGCCTTTCACAGACCGGTGTTAGAGAGAACAATGGCTGCACCAGCAAACAAGCTCAGTCTGGGAACCAGCACCATGCACTGGCCACAGCTGGACTGGGAACAGCCAGACTCGAGACCCTTCTGGAGCACAGGCTGGCAAACAAGAAGTACCAATATCTGCTTTCCCTACCCCCCACCCCATAACTGACTGCCTTATCCGGAGAAACATGGGCTGTAATGATAGCTATCAAGGTGAAATGCAAGTGGATGCCTGTGGTGCTTTGCGTTTCACTAACATTGCAGGTCTAGGGCCAGTGCTCTGATCATAGGTTCAGAGGATATTGGGATGCAGTGTGACATCTAGGGGAGATCTCCTTCTGAGGGTTGCAGTCATTGTTGATTCCTTGTGGTCTTCTTTTGAGGTCTGATATCATTTCAATTGTTTTGTTGGGTTGGGTTTTATTCTTTTGTTTTGTTCAATTATGTTAAATCCAATGGCAGGAGAAGCTATTTCAAGGATAGCAAGATATATCATGGTAGCAATTCTGGGTTTACTATTGGCTTGTTTTGAAGTCCTATATTGCATTCGTTGTTTTGTTTTTATTGTTTCTACCCTGTTCTGTTCTGTTTGATTTTTACCACATCCAAAGTTGTCTGCAGCTATTTTTTTTTTTTTGTGGCACCCGGGATTGAACTCACAACCTCGCACCTGTCAGACAGGTACTTAAGTCACTGAGGCAAACTCCTGGCCCTGGTTTTTTGAGGCAGGGTCACACTGTGTAGCTCAGGCCGACCTTGTACTCGGGTAGTAGCCCAAGCCGGCATCGAACTCACAACGCTCCTCCTACCTCAGCCTCCCGATTGCTGGGATTAAACGTGTGTGCCACCACACCCAGCTTCTGCAGCTATTTTGAAGACATCAAAAGGCATTATGGTAACTACTGTTGATTTTATAATGCTTTGAAGTCCTGCATCTCTTGCACCAGTTTGTTTTGATTGGTTTTATTCTGTTATATCCTCTTTAAAATGAGAAAAAAGAAAAGAAAATCATGAGCTAAAGAGTTTTCAAGGGCTAATGTATATTAACAGACTTTAAAAATGTAAAGCATTGCACAAAATATTTACTTTCAGTCATGTGTATGGGTATGTTTATTCATTCATGTATGTGTGTCTCTGTGTGATTTTGTTACATGTCTTAATGTTTTGGTTTACATGAAAGTAAGTCTGACACCATGATTCATCATGAGGGTTAGACATTGTCGTATTGTAACTTTGAATGTTACATATTGTTATATGTTATATTGGTCAAGTATTCAGCTATTTTCTTGCAAAGAAGATTATATGATCTGACTTTGGACCAAATTTCAAGGTCATTGTATTAGAGCAGGGTCAAATCATTTGAAGCTGCAATGCCTTACATAAGTTAATCTATTCCTTTTTGCTAGCCATGCTCTCTTTGAGAAACTCTTCCTCCCACCCCTAGTCAATGTGGTGATCAGTTCTGGTTGATGAGGATGCCATGCCCTTGGCCCCAGTGAGTCATTCAGCTCTGGGCACATGATTCAGACTGGGCCAATAAGGATCATATCTGAGATTTTTTAAAAAAATATTGATAGGCCTATTTTCACTGGCTTTTGCTGAGGTTATAAACCTAAAATTGTTGATGGCTTCCATAATATGAAAGAATTTATTTCAAAATGAAGCCAATATATAGAAAAGAAGCCAGACTGGAAATGTTTTCATGCCAATATTTGAGCCTTTGGATCCAATTATTCCTGAAGTCAGATGTATCACTGTTATTTTCCAGGTCTATAAGCCAATAATTCTTGCAAATTCTAAATGAATTTGGAACTGAATTCCTGCTCTTTGCAACCAATATCAATATTACATGGATTAAAAATGTAGGTTTCTAATAAGCTGTCAATTTTGCTACTGGTGCCACCCCATCAATTTGTTTTCCTACCTAAATTCAAGGACAATCTAACCTTCAGCATAGTAATGTTTACCTTGTCTTAAAGGTCTGAGCCAAGATTTTAGGGCTTTAAGAGCTTAAAATTGCCCTTAACTGCTTTTAAAGAGAGGAACCTAGGACAAATTCAATGCTTTCTTTGGACAGAGTGAGAAATACAAGATAGTATATATTAGCTTGGGCACTTGCAGTTGTCCAATAGTCATTCATTTATGTTGACTATAGCTTATCATAGTGTTTATCATGATTTATCACGACATTATCATATTGAAGAGAGAAAGTTCATGTTTTCCTCCATGCTATGAAAACCCTAAAAATTCTTTACACCAATCTAGATACATTTGCATTTGCCATAAAGAAGATTCCTAGGACTAGGCTGAAATGTAGACACTATGTACTGTAGACATGTACAAAAATAAGAATACACAGGAAAAGGATCAAGAGATGGGTTGAGAGAAGAGGTATAGAAGGGAAAATGGATGAAAAAAGGAATTAAGATGTATTATGTATCAACTTTCCACAAGGAACATAAACATTCTGTACTACAAATATACACTAAAAAATGTACATGGTTGTATATATTGTAGTGAGAAGTGAGAGGGCCTTTCTCACTTGTTACATTTGTTTATGCTGCTAATGAACTTTTAAAATAGTTACCTAAGGCTCATATCCTAATACAATGAAGTTTCAATCCCTCTGTAATAAATATCTAAATAGTCTATCATCTCAAAAAAGTCTCAAACAAGAAGCAGCTCCTTTAAATATGGTTGGAAAGCTGGCTATGTGTTAGCCTACAGGGTGTCACAACCCTGTCATACTTAATCAAGAATAAATAATCAGGCTAATTTATGTTACAGAAATTTCACTGAAATAAATTCTGACTGGCTCTTACTGGAATCAATTCTTCAGAGAAATGAAAATAGTATTTTTTTCTAAATCAATATCTATTCTCAGGACAAGTCCTGAATTTAGAAAATGCAAACTGCATTTTAAATATAAATTAAACTCTTTGGCTATAGACTATGGAATATTAATCTGTATTTCCATACATATATGCAAAATACACACATTACGAATAACTGACATCTGAAATCTACTTACATTTTCTTATGCATATTGACTTCTGAGTCTGCATCAATATCTGCGACTTTTTTTCTCTATCAGTAAGGAATAAAAGTGTAAGATCTTGCCTGCAGCTAAATCTTCATATTCCAACTGATTTGTTTATCTCAATCAAATATTTTGTTGCTGATTCAATATTTAAATAAAAGCAATTTTCTGTATTATAATATGAGTGATTCAATTGCACTGTTTAAATGTTCAAATTAATTTGACAGTTATCCTAGTTACTTCAGCTTTTAAGATTGTGAAATACAGTCTCTTGAGTGACAATTCCCAATTATTGGCATTAAGTCCATTTCCAAAAACATTGCATATGTTGAACACATATTATCCAACCCCCAAGTTTTTCATATAAAATGTATTTTATAAGTAAGAGGGAAATAAAATGGTGATTTAGGAGCTAAAATAGTCAAGAAAGAGACAAGGTAGCTCTGAGGTTGGTACACAACTACAACAACCAGAGGCTGCATGGCAAATGTGAATAGCATAAGGCTCAATACTGGTGGGTTTCAGGACAAACTAAGAAACCGGACTGAGAAGAGATTCAGGAGTGAAAAGAGCAAGGAAACACGGAATACAAACAAAACCAAGTGATTTTAACTGCATATCAAATTTATAACATAACTACAAAAAAGAATATATTACCTTCAATAATATTTTAGCATTGTATATACTTATGGGATATATCCTAAAAACAAAAAGGATAGTAAAGACATGAAGTATATTCAATTGGTTCATTGCTGCTCATGGTCTGTAGGGAATTGTGAAATCATTTTGTATATATTGCAAAACAGAGCAAATGGTTTATATATTGTCTTAGTTACTTTTTATTCATTGCCAAGACAAAATACCTGACACCCAAAATTAGTGAAGGAAAGGTTTATTTCTTACAGTTTCTTGGGAGTTTCAGGCCTTACTTAGTTGGCTCCAAGTCAGCATGGCATGGCAGGGCTGCTGTTCACGGCAGCTGCAAGCCTCAAGGCACACTAGCGAGAGAGAAGGCGAAAGCGACGAAGCACAAATGGAAGATCCTCCTTCCATTACACTGTATCTCAGCTCCACCCCTGGGCGGGTGCAGCGCTCACATCACCAATCCCGGTGCTACATAACAGATCAATAACAAGCAAGCACCAGACTTAGCCCCATCAAAAGTATATGAGGATTTGGGGGGACATAGCATACCCAATACATATATATTAATGTTTTGGAGAAACAGGATTCTGACCATAGGAGAAATAAAGCATAAAACATGCAAAGGAGTAAGGTGAAAACAAAATACATGATATTAAGATATGTATTGTGCCAATACTTATTTAAAATGCATTTCTTTAGCTGTGTCCATGTGAAGGATTTAAAGCAATGAAAATCTGATTGCATAAAAGCATGGTTAGTAGTCATATCTTGATATTCAAATTCTATTCTCCCTGTGTAGAATTTCTCGGGGTTGGGGAGAGTTTAGAGGCTGATTCCAGATATAGAGTAAAAATATACAAAGCCTCATGTTATGCAAAAATGCAAGGGAGCATTTCAAGGATTACAGGGGCATATGAAATAGACAGAAGCTAGTTCCCATGGACCAAATTTGAAATACATCAATGCCTTGTAACTGAGTAAAAAAGAAGATCTCATAAGGAGATTTCATAAGGAGAGGAAAGGGGAGTGGGGGAAGCTCATATGTATGTAATAATACCTATTCATACATGATGTAATAGAAGGAATATCATTTTCAAAATCTGTGTTCTAGAAGACCATAAGAAGTCACCAAGAAGCAAGTCCTCCCTGCAAATTGGCACCATGCATGGGCCACTGAGGGGAGAGGCATATGCCAGCCCCTTCCTGCACACAGGCTGGGAAAAAAGAAGAACCAACATCCCCCCAGAGCCCCCACGCCTCGCCAAAAGGAACCAGCTGGTCCAGAGAAGCACAGACTGTATGATAGCTATTGAAATGAAATACAGTTTAATGCTTATAATTTTTAGTGTTTCACTAACTTTGTGGGTCTAAAGCCAGTAGTCTGATCATCTATTCGGAGGATAAAACTATGCAACATAGCATTTACGAGGGGTCTCCTTCTGAAGGTGGTAACCATTGTTAATTACTTATTATCTTGTTTTGAAGACCTGTATCATTTTCATTGTTTTGTTGGGTTAGGTTTCATTCTGTTTTGTTTTGTTTGATTTTGTTATATCTGATGGCATGGGCAGCTATTTAAAAAATAACAAGATATATTATGGTAGCCATTTTGGATTTATTCTTATCTTGATTTGAAGTGCTTTATTGTATTCTTTGTTTTGTTTTTATTGGTTCTATTCTGTTCTATTTTGTTTGATTTTTAATATGTTTGAAGATATCTGCAGCTTGTTTGAAGATAGCTAGAGGTATTATGGTAACCATTGTTGATTTCATATTATTTTGAAATCCTGTTTCACTTATACTGGTTTGTTTGATTGGCTTTATTCTGTTTTATTTTGCTTGGTTTTATTCTAAAAATAAAAAATAATCTATATTCTACAAATACCAATGTGAGAAATCAAATCAAGTAAGAAATATCACTGGATGCTAAAATCATTTGATATAAATTTATAGAGAATGCAGTCTGCCTCGAAAGCATTACTTTGTAGTTGAGGGTGATATGAAGGACATTAGTACCTATGACTAGATGCCCAACTCATATTTACGCATCCTGATCCAGTACAATGAAAAGGGAATATTACTTTTGCAGTATTTCTAGCTCCCCAATGTTATCTTACATATGCTTATATGAAAGTATCAGAAAAAGTAAAACTGGGGCATTGAACAAGACAACTGATCTAGATTCTTTAAAGATGATCTTGACTGTGGGTTTGGGGTTGGAAGTAACATTTCTAGAATAAAAAAAAGAAATGTAGGAAATTATGACATTTGGTTGTATCTTAAATAAAAAATAAATAAAAGGGAGACACAACTGTGAATAAAATTTTTAAAAACTTGAGAAAGTTTTCAAATTAACTGTATTTCAAGTGCACTTAAATTTCTTAGATGTGATAATATTACTGGGGTTAGTTAGGAAAATAACTGTTCATAGGTGAAATGAGTTCAATATTTAGTTAATGGAAGTTTAGGTATTTAATTAAGGGAGGGAGATAAAGTTAAATTATTTTGATTCCTGCAGTATTTAATTGCCCAGCAAAAATAAAAATGTAGAGAGAGAGAGAGAGAACAAAAATTGACAAAATACTAACAATTAGGAATCTAGAAGTATATATGGGTGTTTGTTCTTTAAATTGCCTGTAGTGCTGACATTTTTTTTCAAAATAAAAAGGAAAATATTCCAATTCTTCACTTTGTTAAGTTGTATTTCAGCTCAACTGTAAAGCACTTTTTTGCCAGCACCCTTCCCAAGTCTCTGAAATGGATGTTGTGTTTTCTCCTTAATTGGCCAAAGTTGTTTTTATAAATCTACAAGGTTGTTTCTGGTTAAATTACAGGGAAGAGTCAAATAAAATAAAGATCACATTAATGATCCAAAGAGTGCAGGGAATCTGTCAAAATGTTATTTCATTTTGTATCTCAGTTGTGTTGCTTCATTATTTTTAATCCTAGATAGAAAAGTTTAAATGTATTTTAGAAAAACATGTAAAACAAATCCCAGTAAAGTTTGTTCTTATCAATTTATATCTCTGGTAAATCTGCAATTTATTTAGTTTAAATGTGCTTTAATTTTTTTAGCCTAAGGATAAAGGCCCCATTAAAAATTAGGTGGAAAGTTGAAAGATTGATAAAATGTGTAGTTTTTTTAGGTGTGTGTGCTGATTTCTCACTTCTTGATTATTCTTATGGAAATTAGGGGAAGGAAATGTGAAAATGGTATGACTCGAAAATTGGCTTCCAGAATATTCTCATTTGAAAAAAAGTGCCCTGACATGCCTTGTGTGATCACCTTTTCAATTTTTACACTTTATTTTTGCCATAAAGAGGAAGCAAGGGATAGAGAATATACATTAGAACTAAATATTTTATCTAATGGAAGTTTCTTGCAATGGCTTTTTTAAAAAAGTATATATTTGCAGGTCATGCTGTTTACAATCATTTTGGGGAGTGCGTACATGTACATAATACTGCTTGTTTCTTTTTTAAAATCTCCTTCCTCTTCCATCCAATTCTCCTTTCCCCATTTTCATTCTTGTTGATATTAATAATCTGAGCTTCTATTTATGGTATATAATGATTATATTCCTTGAGATTATTAGGTTTCTGTACATGGCATATTTTTATTCTATTTATTTTCCTTTCCCCTCCCCTCACTCCATGACTTTGATCTCTTCAATCCCTTCCCATTTGCAAGAAATCCATTCCCTTATTTCCTTCTATCCTTCCTTCATTGTTTTCTTTGTACTTTGCCTTACTCAAATGAGAAACCGTATGATACATAAATTTGTGTCACTGGTTTGTTTCATTTAATATTGTATTTTCCAAGTATACTCATTTTCCTACAAGTATCGCAAATTTATCCTTACTTATAGCCAAATAATATCCCATTATCTGTAGATACCATATGTTGTTTATCTAACTATTTGTTAGTGAGTATATGGGATGCTTCCAGGATTTAGCTATTATGAATTGTGCTGTTATAAACATTGGTATGCATGTATTGGAGTAGTTTAATGTGTTAAAATCTTTGGAGAAGTCACCTAGAAGAAAGATAGCTGGTTCCTATGGAATTTCTAATTTTAATTCTTTGAGAAATCTCCATACTTATTTCCATAATGGTCGTACTAGTTAACATTCTCATGAACCATGTAGGAGGGTTCCTTTTTAACCATAGCCTTACCAACATTTGTTACTTTTTGATTTCTTGATGACTGCCATTCTTTCTGGTGTAGGATAGAATCTTAACATTTTTTAATTTGCATTTCTCTAATGGCCAGAGATGTTAAAAAGTTTTTCTGTAGTTTTTGGCCATTTGTACTTCTTTCTCTGTAAAATGTCTACTCATTTCGCTCTCCCATTTCTTGATTGAGTCTTTTAATTCAGGTGGTGGAATTTTTTTATTAGTTCTATATATATTCTAGATATTAGTCCTCTGTCTGAGGAAGAACTAGAAAATATTTTTTCCTAGTCTATAAGTTTTTTCTTCACTTTACCAATGAATTTCTTTGCTGCACAGAAGCTTTTTTATTTGTTAAAATCCCATTTGTCAATTCTTGCTTTTCTTTTTCCAATTGTGGTTCTATTTTGAAAATCCCTTCCAATACCTATGACCTCAAAGGTTTTACCTATTTTATTTTCCTGTTGCTTCAATGTTTCAGTTTTAAAGTTTAGATCTTTGATTCATTTTTATTATAACCTAGTATATGGTGAAAGATATGGGTCTAGTTTCATTTTTCTGCAAATATTGTTTTCTTAGCACCACTAGTTGAATAGGCTATCTTTCTTCCAACATATGCTTTTGACTTTTTTGTCAAAGATCAAATAGTTGAATGTGTCTGGGGTTATTTTTGTATCCTCGATCCTGTTCCACTCATCCACATGCCTGTTTTTGCTCCACTCCATTTGTATCACTGTTGCTGTGTAGTATAGCTTGAAGTCAGGCATTGTGATGCTTCATACTTTACTCTTGTTGCCCAGGATTGCTTTTGCTTTTCTGGATCTCTTCTGTTTTCATATGAATTTTAGAATTAGTTTCTCTAAATCTACAAAATATGGTGTCAATATTTTGATTGGGACTGCATCGAATCTCTGTAACAGTTTTGTGAGTGTGGTTATTTTGACAACATTGTTTTTACCTATCTAGGAGCAGGGGACACCTTTTCACTGTTTGATGTCCTTTCTAGAGGTCTTTGTACAGGTCTTTCACTTCCTTGGTTAGGTTAATTCCTAGGAATTTCATTTTTCTTGGTGCCATTGTGAATGGTATTGTTTTCATAATTCCTTTCTCATTGAGTTCATTGTTGATGCACACAAATTCTAATGATTCTTGTGTGTTGATCTTGTATCCACCTACATTGCTGAAGTTGCTTATTAATTCTAAGAGGTTTTTTGGTGGAGTCCTTCGGTCTTCTATGTAGAGTATCATGTCTCCTGCAACCAATTATAATTTGATTTCTTCCTGTCCTATATGTATCCCTTTTATTTCTTTTTCTTGCCTGATTGTTATGGTGACTGTTTCAAGTACTATGTTAAATAGCAGTGGTGATAGTGGGCATCTTTAGGTTGTTTCTGATTTTAGAGGGAATGCTTTTAGATTTTCCCCATTTAATATGATGTTGCCTATTGGTTTGCAGGAAATAGCTTTTATCAAATTCAGGTACAGTTCCTCTATACCTATTTTCTCCAGAGTTTCTACTAAAAAGGGGTGACAGATTTTGTTGAAAGTCTTTTCTTCATCTATTGATATGATCATGTGGTTTTTAAACTAGCTTTTGCTTATATGATGTTTTACATTAATTGATTCACATATGTTGAACCATCCTTGCATCTCTAGGATGAAACCTACTTGATCATGATCTGTGATCTTTTTGATAATGTGCTGCATTTTATTTGTTCATTATGGAGATTACCTTTAGTTTTCTTTTTTTAATTGGATCTTATTCAATTTGGAATCAGAGTAGTTCTGGCTTCCATAAACGAATTTGTGAGCATTCTGCTTTATAATTTTTTGAAGAGTTTGATTAGTATTGGTGATATAACATCTGAAAATGTTTTATATCATTCAGGTCCTAGGCTTTTCATAGTTGATAGATTTTTTTTTATTACTGTCTCTATTACATTGTTTGTTATTGGGTTGTTCAACACTTCTTTGTCTTCTCAGATTAGCTTTGATAATTTGTATGAGCATAGGAATCTGCCCATTTCTTCAAAATTTGCCAACTTGTGGGAAAACAAGTTATCAAGGTAGCTACTATCTTCCTGTTGGCTGGAGTAGTTGGCGGTACTGCTCCTCATCAAATGCTCAAGCTCTAATATTGACCTCTCATTGATTATAAACTTGACTTCTGTAGAAGTAAGACCTTTGTAGAGGTAATCAAGCTGATGATGAGGTCTTACTGGTTTATGATACATCCTAAATTCAACTTCTGCCTTTATAATAGAAAGGAGATTTGAATATAGAAACACAGGAGAAATAAAACAGAGGGACACAGATTGGAACATTACAAGTACAACTTAAATGACACCAATTATTGTTGGCAACTTCCTAAAGCTATGTAAAAAAAGGAAAGATCCTCCACCATACTCTTGACAGAGAGTATGGGCCAATTGACACTTTGCTTTCAGAGTTCTAGGCTGTGAAAAACTACATTCTAGAACTATGAAAAACACACTTATGTTGTCATAAATCACTAAGTTTATGGAAATTGTGGTTCCCCTAAGAAACTTTACATGTCACTTTCAGAAATTCAGATTTGTTTAATTGCCATGCAGTCTGAGATTTGAGATTTTTAAAAGCACTGTGGTTCCAATGTAGTGGCAAAGTTGAGACCCACAATTTTCAATGTTCCAAGCAAAATATGAAAGCATTTTCTTGCCTAACTCTGAGAAATAGTCAAGGAAATTAGAGAATGAATTTTTTTAATGAATTTAGGTTACAGGTGCTTGTATATTTTAACATTGTGCTCAAAATAGCATGCATAATAGAATATTTAATTATGCAAATAGCTGGACACATTTCATTACACCTGCAACAAGATTTTCTGTTGTGTTACAAAGCCAGGCCCTACTACCCATCTGCTAGTAGAATAATGCTTTAGAGCAAAGGAGAGGTCTGTTAAATTTTAACCTTGCAAAGCCAAAACCCAAGTGACAGCAAATATCTGGCCAATGGTTTTGATCTTTTCCACATTTGTTAAATTTAAGTTTAATCTGAGAATTTATCTAAAAATGAAGTACAATATTTACTGTTTGCAAAACTTTTACCAGAACTTTACATAGAAACCATTAATGCGTTACAAACAGCACATTATTATTAAAACAGAATCCTAAAATGACTCACTCTATACAATAACAGAATTATTAGTTTTTCTTCCAAATCTCTTGGCTATTTGGAAAAGAATTTGATAATGCAAATGTAATATTTAGGAAGTGTCCGCAAATATACACAAGAGTTCCCACTCCCTGAACAAATCAAATATAAAACTAGAGAATAATATCTAGAATGATTGTCATCTACTAGAAGTAGGATTATGAGAAAAGTTTTAATAATTCATTCTTTATTTTACTTACCCATATTTTCTAAATTTTGTACCATAACTATGCAGAGTATTTTTAATAACAATGCATTGTCTTAAATTTTTAATAAAAGGGCAAAAAATAAGTAACATAGCAGAAAATAAATACTTATGGCAAGTTTCTAAGTTATGCCACAAACCCTAGGTATGATGAACTTAGAAGTAGTCATGGATAATATTCCTCCAGTTAAGATTATTGTCACTTCCTTACATGAGCTATAGCTATGGAAAACCCCCTACACTTTCCTACAGAAAAATCAAAGTAAATTAACAGTAAATCAGTATATTAATACATCTACATTTTGCCATTATGACTAAATGAAGAAGTGCAGAACAGCATCACAGCTCATACTATATATTAATAACTGAGAAAAGGAAGAAAGTTAAAAATTTAAAGGAGCAAAGTAATAGAATTTTTCTACATGACACCCCATTTGATTATTTCAATGAACAGTAGATAAGAAAACTGAAGCTCAGACTCTTAACTCAGCCATGAGCACAAATTTAAGTGCCAGAGCCATGTCTGACCACTAGATTTCTAGTCCAGAAAAGATTCAGATTTTAAGTGGAGAATGCAAGTAGATGCATTAAGAGTCAAGGACGATGATTTCTCTTGGGTTCTATTTAATATTAGATTTAATGAGAAATCATAGAATTGAAAAGAATATTGAGAAAAATAAATTAAATAGGGTTATATGATAGAGAAGGAGTAAAATAGTGAATTGTTAAGAGAGCATAAAGGCAAATTTAAAAGAATCATGACTAGTCCAGGTAATTAGTCATTTTGTAAGGCATTAAATTAAGTAAAATGTGACACACCATGTCAATACACTGTGGAATAGAGGAAGAACACAAACGCTCCTATTGTTACTATGTGCTATGTATGTTTACTAATAAAAATTTTGATATTATTTGTAGTCCCACATTTCAAAAAAAATGGCACAATTTTTTTATGGTGACTTCTGAAGCCAGGCAGAGAATTCCACAGCCTAAAGTATATGACAAAGTCTTCGTAGTTGAGATGGTCTCTACTGGTCCTGCAGAACTCTAGACAGTATAGGATTTGGTGTCAACAGTTAATAGAGAGGGCAAGAATGAAATGCAATGACAGAAGCACCAATCAAACTAGAAATCAAGGAGAACTTTCTCACCCTGAGGGATGCCATCTAGGAAAGCCAAAGAACTAACTTCTTATGTAACAGAAAACCCAAAAGCCTTCTGCCTAAAATCAACAAGAATGTACATTCACCACTTCTCTCAACATGATGCTAGAGGCCTTAGTTCAGGTAATTAGTCAAGAAAAAGAAATAAGAATTCATTTTGCAAAGGAAGAAACACAGCCACCTCTATTGCATATAGTATGATATTGTATATATAAAATTCTAAGTATTCCACCAAAAAAACTATTAATAAATTAACTAGGTATGGTTGCAGGATACAAGATCTATGTGTATAAATTAGTTGTGCTTTTACAACTAGCAATGAATGACCTAAAACAAAATTAGAAACCATTTTGTTTAAAATACCATCAAAAAGAACAAAATACTTAGGAGTAAGTTTAACAAAAGAAGTATAAGACTTGTATGCTGAAAACTAGAAAATATCATAGAAATTAAAGACAAAATAAGTGAAAGACATTCTATGTTCCTGGATTGGAAGCTTAATTATTATTTAAATGACAATATTTTCCAAGTTGATCCTTACATTCACTGCAAACCTTACCAGATGGAAATGGCAATTTTTGCAAAATGTGAGATGATCCTAGCTATTCTGAATAACCTAAACTATTTTAGAAAAATCATAAATTAATAAACAATTTGAAGCATATTCCCATTACATAACTTAATACAAAATTACAGTAGTTAAGGTAATATGGTGCCCTAATGATAGATGTGTAGGTCAGTTTAAAGGAATTGAGAATCCATAAATAAACCCACAAATCTATGGCAAACTGAGTCAACTGATTTTCAACATGGTGAAAATTTAATGAGGAACTGAAGTATTTTTTGAATAACAATTTAATGAGGAAAGAGTACTCTTTTCAACAAATTGTCCTGGGAGAACTGGATATCTATGTGTAAAAGAATGAGTTCAAATCTGATCACCTACCATATATGTAAATTAACTCAAAATGGATCCAAGATCTAAAGTAAGTGCTAAAAACATAAAACTCTTGCAAGAAAACATGGGCAAGCATCTTCACGACCTTGTATTAGGAATTTATTTTTTAGATATGATACAACAACCAAAGGAAAAAGTGGACATTGTTAAAAATTAAAATATGTTTTGCTTAAAGGACATCATGAAGAAGGTGGAAAGACAATGCATAGAATAGGGAAAATTTTAAGATTGCACATCGAATAAGAGATTTATATAGAGACTATATAAAGAGCTCTTACAAACCACTAAGACAAACCAATTTCAAAATGGGTAACTTACTTTGCTATGTATATTATGTCTTAATCAAGCTGTTCTAAAAATGCAAATACAATAACAAAAAGTGAATGAGATATGGGGTTAAAATTTAGAATGTGGACCATTTGATCAATACATGTTTGCTCTTCTTCCCTCTTGTATTAGCTTTCTCATTGTGGGAGCAAATATATGAAATCCACAATTTAAAGGAGAAAATGGTTTATTTGACTCATGATTAGAGGATGCAGTCCATGATTGACTGACACCAATGCAGAAATATCATGGCTGAAGGGTATGGTGGAATAAAGTTGCTCATTTCAGAACACAAACAAAAAGTTCTAGAGAGAGACAAACTGTCCAAAGACAAGCCTGGCCCCAGTGAACCACCTCCAACTGGCCCCTACCTCCTAACAGCACAAGCTATGAGTATCAGTGATTAATCTACACATGAGCAGAGCACTTCCATGATCCAGTGACCGCTCTAGGGATTTCTTAACTTAGTCATACTGACAATGGAGTATAACTATCACACCTCTACTAAATATTGACCCCAGATTATTTGCATTAGACTGAAGATGGAGGATTCTTCTGAAGATTAAATGACTCAGAACAAAATAGATTACTGGCATTTGAGAGTGCACGATAATAATGGCCATCTATTTGTCCCTTTAAAGTAAACCCTGCCAAGAAAGGGCACAAATATGTACATTGCCTCCAAAAAGTAAAGGTCACAAAACATTTGAGGAATGTCTCCAAAATGAGAGACACTGAATTTAAAATGGCATCATGAAAATAACTTTCTTATCTTAAACACGAAGTGCTATTGCAAAAACTCAGAACAAATAAGAACTCCTGGAAACAAAAGACTGCCCAAAAAAGTCATTGAAATGCCTAGAAATCAAAAACTTCAGATATCATGCAAAACTCAAGACAAAAGACAAACTGAATATGTAAAAAACAGATGTGAGAGTCATAGAAAAATCAATCCTATTCAATATCTAGAAAGAGAAAACAACAACAAAAAAATAGAAAATGCAGAACAATTTGTCACAGGTCACCTTTCTAGCAAGATAGATTCTGAGACCAGGATTTGCAGGCAGGATGTTTACAGGGAGTACTTAGGGCAGACCACCAGTGAAAGAGGTGAAAGGAGTAGGCTGAGGTGAAGAGAGCAGGGGATGCAGACATGGTAACAGCCTCTCAGGTTGCACACTTAGCATGACCTTTGGAATTGATCTGAGGCAAGGTCTGGGTATTTAAAACTTCTCATTAACCTGTTATTGGATGTGGGCTGAAAATGGAGCATGATTTTGGGAAAGGCAGTGAAGGCAATTGCTGGCATCAGGCTCAGCTGTGAGCCTTTGGCACCAACCTGCTCTGGTACATGAGTGGACACCTCAGTCCTCACAGGGTTCTAAGTTATGAGTTAGTGCATCCCATAACAGCTTAAAGATTAAAATTAAAGAAATCTCCCAGAAGAGAAACAAGAGTCCAAAGACAGAACATTATAAAAACAAACAAAATATATCAGTAGGAAATCAATTCAGGAGACAAAATTCAAGAGTTCATGATTTGATAGAAAATGGAGATGAGGAAAATATTAGATTGTAAGGTAATCTCCCCACACTGGGGGAAAAGATAGATATAGATATAGTGAGTTTTATGTGTCAGCCAGCCAAAATAGATCCACACATAGCCATATTTAGTGCTGCAAAATAAATATTTTAAAGGAAAAGTTTCAGTGAATAAATAAGCACTGTAAAAAGAACATCAGAGAAGTTTAAAGGTAGCTATGAAAGGCCAGAGTTATGTAGGTTGTGGCTTTTATTTTTAGTTTTTTTAATGAGAAGTTTAGATGAGGACATGAAGCATATTATACAATTGTAGGATACAACATTTGAGGGATTAATAATGAATTAAAAAGTTTGGACTGGTGGTATAAAATCAGGAAATAAACATGTAAAAAATGAATAGTAAACTAATCTATGATGAATCTATCTTACTAATAAATAAAAATAAATGGAGATGCAATCTTTAGAGTGTGAAAAAGTGACTTTAAATTATACAATGCAATGATAGCATTATGGTGAAAACATTATATATATGTATTGGTGTATTGATTCTTTTCTTTTTAAAATTTTTTAAAGAGAATAAAACCAAGCAAAATAAAACAGAACAAAACCAATCGAAACAAACCAGTGTAAGTGGCATGGAACTTCAAAACAATGTGAAATCAACAATGGTCACCATAGTGCCTCTTATTGTCCTCAAAATAGCTGTAGATACCTTCAAAAATAGTAAAAATCAAACAAAACAGAATAAAATAGAACCAATAAAAACAAAACAGTGAATGCAATAAAGGACTTCAAAACAAGACAATAGTAAATCCAAAATGCCTACCATAATATATCTTGCTATCTTTGAAATAGCTGCCCATACCATTGGATATAACAAAATCAAACAAAACAAAACAGAATAAAACCCAACCCAACAAAACAATTAAAATGACACAGGCCTTCAAAACAAGATAATAGGGAATTAACAGTGGCTACCACCTTCAGAAGGAAATTTCCCCATAGATGCCACACTGTGTACCATTATCCTCTAAACAGATGATCAGACTAATGGCCCTAGACCTGCAAAGCCAGCGAAACACCAAACATTACAAGCATCAAATTGCATTTCACCTCAATAACTATCATTACAGACTGTGTTTTTCTGGAACAGCTGGTCCTTTATGGGGTGGGTGGGGTGTCTCAGCCCACATGCCAGAAGGGGTTGGGATCTGCCTGCCGCCCCCTGCCCTGGCAGCAATGGCCCATGCATGGTGCTGGTTCACAGGGAGGGCTTGCTTCTTTTTTTTTATTTTAAAAAGCAAAACAGAAAAAAGATAGAAATAATACAGAATTAAAAAAAACAGTAAGAAATCAATACTAGTTAATATATTACATATTGGTATCTTAGAAGTAGTTCAAATTATGAGATCTAGGCATGAAAAATGATCAATCAAACAATGACAACACAAACTATTCTTTCTGATGAACTAACACAGAATTAGTAGTATAGTTATCTATTTTACAGACTTATACATACATACAGTTAGATGTGTTTACCTACATGCATATAATCTTTTCCTTTCTTCATTTTCTCCTTTCCCCTATCCCAGCTATTCTTTAATTTTGAGCGCTTTCTTTCCCTTTCCTTGTTACAGTATCTATTGCATATTTTGGATCTTATTACTCTTTCAGGTTTTTTTTTACACTAGGGAGACAATACGATATTTACAAATGTGAGTCTGATTTATTTCATTTATGAGTATAGTCTCAAGTTGCCTCCATTTACCTATAAAAGCCTCAAGATCATGCTTTTTATAGCTGAGTAATATTCCATTATATAAAAATACCACATCTTTTTATCAATTCTGCAGTTGATGGGCATTTTGGTTATTTCCAAGAGTTAGCTATTACAAATTGTGCTGCTACAAACATGCGTGCACATATATCCCTATGACATGAAACTTTCAATTTTTCTGGGAAAATACCCAGAAGGGGAATAGCTGGATTGAATGGGACTTCCAATCCTAGTTTTTTGAGGACTCTTCATACTGATTTTCACAGTGGTTGCACCAATCTACACTCCCACCAACAGTGGAGAAGGGTTCCTTTTCTTCCACAGACCCGCCAACATTTGTTATCAGTTGATTTCTTGATGGCAGCCATTCTTACTGGAGTGAGATGTTTTAATTTGCATTTGTCGAATAACCAGTGATGTTGAGCATTTCTTCATGTATTTATTTGCCATTTGTATTTCTTCATCTGAGAAGAGTGTGTTCATCTCAGACACCTATTTTTGGATTGGGTCTTTGAATTTGGGGGGCCTGAAGTTTTTCAATTCTTTATATATTCTGGATATAAATCCTTCATCTGAGGGATAGTTGGCTAAAGTTCTTTCCCATTCTTTGAGTTTTCTTTTCACTTTATTGGTGATTTCTTTTGAAGTGCAAAAGTTTTTTTAATAAAATGAGATCCCAACTGTTGATTCTTTGAAGTATTTCCCAGGCAGTTGTATTTTGTTCATGAACCCTTTGCCTACCTCTATGTTTTCAAGATTTTTACCTATCTTGTCTTCCAGTAAATTTAGTGTTTCTATTTTAATATTTAGATTTTTTACTTTAGTTTAGTGCATGGTGATAGACATGGATCTAGTTTCAGTCTTTGGCATGTGGAAACTCAATTTTTCCAGCACCATTTATTAAAGACGCTATCTTTCTTCCAGTGAACATGTTTAGCCCCTTTGTCAAATATAACGTGGTTGAGTGCTTTTGTAGTTGTATGTGCATCTTCTAATCTGTTCCATTGATCCTCTGGTCTATTTTTTTGCCAGTACCATGCTGATTTTATCACTGTAGCTTGGTAGTATAATTTCAAGTCAGGGATTGAGATGTCTCCTGCCTTGCTTTTGTTACCCAGAATTACATTTGCTATTCTAGGTCTCTTCTGGTTCCAGATGAATTTTAGGAATGTTTTCTCTGGATCTGTAAGGTATGTTAATGATATTTTGATCAGGATTGCATTAAATCTGTATAACAGTTTTGGGAGTATGGCCATTTTCACAATGTTGGTTCTTCCTAACCAAGAGCAAGGGATATCTTTCCATTTTCTAGCATCCTCTTCAATCTCCTTTTTTAGAGTACTGTAGTTTTCAGCATATAGGTCTTTTACATTCTTTGTTAGGTTGATTCCTAAGTATTTCATTTTTTTGGTTGCTATTGCAAAAGGTGCTATTTCCATAATTTCTGTCTTAGTGAGTTTGTTATTTGTGTACAGGAATGCTATTGATTTTTGAGTGTTGACTTTGTATCCAGCTACACTGCTGAATTTGTTCATTAACTCTAATAACCTTTTGGTGGAACTTTTAGAGTCCTCTATGTAGAGTATCATGTCATTTGCAAATAGTAGTAATTTGACTTCTTCCTTTCCTATCCTTATTCCTTTTATTTTCTCTCTCTTGTCTGATTACCCTGGCTAACGTTTCCAGAACTATATTGAATAGGAATGGTGATAGTGGATATCCTTGTCTTGTTCCTAATTTTGGAGTGAAAGATTTCAGTTTTTGTCCATAACGTTGGCTGTTGGTTTGTCATAAATGGCTTTTATCAGATTGAGTTAGATACCATCTATTCCAAGTTTCTGTAAGGTTTTTATCATGAACAAGGGTTGGACTTTATCAAAAACTTTTTCTTCACCTATTGAGATGATCTTGTGATTTTTGTCTTTGGCACTATTGATATGGTGTATTACATTTATCAATTTGCATATGTTAAACCATCCCTGCATTCCTGGAATAAATCCCACTTGGTCATGTTGTATAATCTTCTTGATAATTTGCTGAATTCTATTTTCCAGTATTTTATTGGGAATCTTTGCATCGATGTTCATTAGGGAAATTGGCCTATAGTTCTCCTTTCTGGTTGGGTCTTCTTCTGATTCTGGGTATCAGAGTAATACTTGCTTCCAGGAATGAGTTAGGGAGGGTTGCTTCCCTAAGGGCTTGCTTCTTGTTGACTTCTTGTTCTCTTCCCCCATAGTCCACAAATGCTGCTGACTCACAGGGAAAGGCTAGGGTCTGACTGTTCCACCAGCACCGGTGGCCTGCACATGGCTTGTTTTTTCTTTTTTTACAAAAGTGGTTGGCAAGTAATGTTAAGAGCCATGGAAAACATGTTTAGATCCAAACTTACCTTAAGTAAAAAATAAATAAATAAATAAATAAATATTACGCTTCAGAATATATTTACTGTAGTTTTAGTTATAACAATGAGAAATCAAATTATCCAACAAGTACATAAATCTGCACCCACTGAAAATGAAAATTGCCTTAGAAAATATAACAAAATGGAGAACACAGATTGGTTTTTTTCCCATTATGTTAAGTGTGTGAAATATGTGTATGCCAGTGAAAACTAGGAGAATATATACCTGAATGAATATAATTGGATAGAATTGTGAAGTTACAGTAACAACTTTTTTCTCTTCAATTATACTTCTAAAATACAAGGTTACACTGAGAAAATACACTGAAATATATATATATATATATGTATATATATATATATATACATATATATATTAAACTGATGACATATTACTAATGGATTTATAGGACATGCTGGTAGATATCCATGGTTTTATTGTTATCCCCAAGATTTCTTCCATTTCAGATACATGTGTGACCACATGTGAACTGGTTGCTGCTGTAATGTTTACTTTTTCAGTCTGTGAGTGTCCTTTACATACATATACATGCATACATCCTCTCTCTCTCACACACACACTCCTGAAACATGGTCTAATTAGGACTCAACCAAAAAGCTAATCCTAGGTTTCCATCAAGTGCACATGTGATAGGAGGCTAGAAATTGATCCCTTTTGTTTTAATATGCAGAATTAGTCTTCTGTCAAAGGATGCATATCTCTCAAATATTTTTTCAAATATACACTGCAATTCAGATTTAGTATCTTTATCTTTCCAAGCCCAAGTTTGGAGAGGAAAAAAAATGACAGGTCATTGTGCTTCTACTTTGAAAATGGTACATCCTGCTTAGTGCTGCATGTTAACTCTATTTTCTCAGACTCAATTGCTGGGAAGCAAAAGGATGAAATGGTACTATATGAAAAGTTCATAGTCAGAAATCATTTTGGAAGACTAATATAACTTTTGAGACAATATGAGCTTAATGACTACATTGTACAAATATAAGCAATACCTGTGGTTTCAGTTTGTGGTGAAGAGACACATAAGAATCTAAAAACATCACATTGAAAGCTCCAAGTATTATAACTGAAGTGAGAGGAAATACAATAATTTAAGAATATTTGAATAAATCTATGTTATTTTGAAGTAGGGGAAGAAAGAAAAAGGAAAAGCAAGACTAACGTCTGGTATGAGACAAATACAGATGAGACAAATGCAGAACTTTGAAAGCCTTCTGCTGCCATGATAAATCATCTCTGTTCAGTATGTCAACTTGGATTTAGCTCAAAGATATTATTGTAATGCACTAAACACAGGTGGAAACATGCTAAGAACAGTCAGTTTAACCTTACATCATCTCTCTACTGTTGCTGGAAGTGTCTAGGTGAGATTCATGGGTCAATGCAGAAACTCTGGACACCTCCCCAGGGATGAAAGAATTTTCCTCAGAATAGAGAAATGCCATCTGACTCATATGTAGCTAGAGGAGCCAGCTCTTTCTTGGGGTCAAATACATTTCAATCATTTTATGTCAGCAATTTATACTCAATATACTTTCCACTCTAGGCTATGGTTGGCCCCAGGAGTAGGTCTGAATTGGGTACAAAGCCATTATTATATGACTTGCAGCCTAGACTAGAGAGAAAAATAACTTAGAAGTCTAGAGGGAAAAAAATCTTCATAAAACTTCCAAGCTGATGCATTTTATATAGATAGGAAACCTATACATATGCATACTAAACACTAGACATATATAAGCCAGTTAGAAATCTGAAATAAGGCTAACTTTTACAGAAAGTTGTTGTATGCAAGGATGAATAAAAAGATATTGTATATTTGATGTGATTAATTATAGTGATAAACCTGATCATATTTGCAAATGTCTAGTTGGACTCCTCTATACATTTATTTGGACACAGAATGATTGAAATTTATAGACCTATGTAAAATGCTTGCCGCATAAAGACATTCAAAGCATGCCAAAGGAAAGAGCCAGCTTATGCAATGAGGTCTCAAACTTAATTATATCTAAAACCAGGAGTTTACATATTCCAGGACTAACAAGTAGAAAGGCTCTATTCATGTAAAAGTAAAACCCCCATACAGAAAATGTGAATCCCTCAACATCAACTAAAGGAATTTTGTCAGTTTTGTTCTTAACATTGTTCTGTTCAGAAATTTGTCAGAGTCATAAATGCTTAGTGAAAAAATCAGATATAACAGATGTAACACAACCCAGTCATATCTACTTCTGTTCTTGGATTTGTTTATACACTCATAAAATCATGAGATTCATGTCATACTATAAATGGAAATAGAACATAAAGCCATTCAGCTGGTAATAGGCTCAGATACAAGCCAGTTTTGGACCATGATGATTATTTCATTAACTGGTAGCTATACTCCACTGCTGGATGTCTGATTTCCCTGACTGTACAGTCACTGCAGAAGTTTGACATGTTCTGACTGTAAATACACTTTGCTCAGACCTTCTGTCCATATATAGCCATCAGCTGGTAAGGTACTGTAGGCTGGGCACAAGGGCAAATTCTATGCTCAAGGACATTGACATCTTTAGAAGAAAAAATATTTGGAAATTTCTGTCGGGGACCAGAGATTATGAAGTGACTTGTCCTTACCTTGTGGGCTGGCTTTGGAATGCAGAAATTCGGTTTCTTTTTGGTCAATAAGGCTCACAAAGCCGGAAAAGTCTGCTGAGGACAATACTGGGAAACTAGCACCCAGGTGTGGGGATGAATCTTAACTTGTTTCCCCTTTGATGTTAACTTGCCCAATTAACCACTACTATGTTATTCCAGGAAAAGCACCATGCCTCTCTCCCTGCACCTGCTAAATGAAACAGTGGTTACCTGGAGATTCTGGGCCTTTTGTGCCTCAAGAGCAACTGGTCAACTCGGTATCCTTCTGTACTCCTCTATTTTGTCTCTTGCTTTTTTTTTCTTTCCTGAACTATTCTGTAATCCAGGTAGAAGACTGGGGTTACCACAGGCATTCCCGATAACTGGTGCTGTGGAAAGGGTTACTAATAAATTACCACACTTTCAATTATTTTTAAATGCTTAAAATTAATTCATATAAAAAGCATACAATGCCTGTATTCCCAGCCTTCAGGAGATTGAGGCAGAAGGATGGCTGTGAGTTCAAGGCCAGGTTGGGCTGCATAATGAGTTCAAGGCCAGCCTGAACTACACAGCAAGACCTTGTCTCAAAGTAATAATAATAATTGTATAGTAACAATTACCATTCATTGAGGAATTTAGTAAAAATACCGATGCTCAAAGGCAGTATATAAATAGTCTCGTGTCACAAATTTAATTAAGTTATGAAACTGAATTTAAGACTACACCTTTGCTACCGAACCTCTTAAGTCATACTATTTTACAAAAGAATAAAGCAATTATCCCTCTAAATACTATTTATAGTACAAAATTGAGAACCTGTAAAGTAAAACAGATTCAAAGTGAAATTTTCATTTTAAAACTTGTACCCCTATTCCCAGACATACTTATTGATACTATTTTGAGGTATCTTCCTTTTGTTCCATATTCTTTCTTTCATCGAGTCTTTGGGTTCACTGACTTTTTTTTCCCACCCAGTACTACTGGAATTGACCCCAGTACAGGGCCTTCACATGGAGCTGGATTCCCAGTCCTTTTACCTTTTATCTTTTTTCAGATCTTTAAATTAAATTTAATTTATTTATTTTATTTTGGGGGAAACACAAGAGCTCATTTAACCACTAGATTGCCCTGGTTGGATTTGAGCTTATGATCTTCCTGCCTGCTGGAATTACAGGTGTGCCCTACCAGGCCTGGCTTGATTCATTTTCAATTACTCTATTTTGGTTCTCTCTAAGCTTATTCTCAATCAAGTAAAACAAGTTCCAACATTTAATAGCAGAATAAATTTCACTGTTATTTACTCTAAACCAAGCCTTCAATTCACACGTTCAGCCTTTTCTGCTACTTAGTCTGTCTCTTCTCTGTTCTTCTGAGAGCTACACACATGTGAATTACTTCTCCTTCCCTAATCCAGTGCCCTAGCTGCTATAGTAGTACAAAGTTCTTCCCCTTGAATACATCTAAATACTGTCTCTAACTTCCCATGAGAGGTAAATCATTCAACAACCTGACTTTTTAATAAAGCTAAATCACAGATCCTTATTCAAACATGATCAGCCAGGAAATACAGTATTTACAAGGTAGTCCTAATGAGTTTCTTTATAAATATCCTAATAAGCTGTTAACCCTGATTAAGAGTACAGAGGCAATGGACATTAGTTTTCAGGCACTAGTTTAGTAACTAAATGGATCTGAATTTTGATCTCAGCAGTGATCTCTTTTAGCTGTGAAAGGTAACCTCTGTTAAGTCTCAAATTGTATCATCTGGAAAATAAGAATAAACAAAAGTGAAAATTAATTTTAGGGGTGCTGCAGAACTAAATCATTTTGTGCATATAAGGTACCTAGAAATAATTAGCATTCAACAGAAGTTGGTTCCTTCATTTAAAAATAATATTGTTAATTAAATGTATGGCCTGTTTTAAAATACTGTAATGATACTTAGAATAAAAATATGTATGTCAAGAGATATTAAAACATCATGGGATGTAATGGCATCCAACTCTAGTTTAAAATAATTTAAGCTTTTCTAACTACTAAAGGCAATTAGGCATATGTAACACTATGGAATAGACTTGGCACTTTCAAGATTCATGGAGGCTGAATATCACGAAATGGCTAATTCAATATTTCATGCTTTAATTACAAAATTATTTTCATAGAAGCATAATATCATCAAATATAACTTTCAGCCTCATGATCAGAGTTAATCAGCATTAATTTGCCCTAAGTATTCTTGTAACGATGTGCCTCTAGCTACATCTCAGCTCATTTCCTGATTACAGCCAAGAAACAGTGAAGAAAGCAAAATAACAGGATCACATTAAATCTTCCCAGTAAGACACAGACCTGTAGTATAGAAATTAGGAATGGAGCAGTAAACAAATATAAGCAGCTAGGTTGGTTTTTAAACAGGACAGGCTGATGGGAGAAGGAAAAGACTGAAAAAAACAACCCAATGTTCTTGCTGCACACAATGACCTAGGATTGTAAATCTATGAAAAATGAAGTGTCAGATCAGCAAATCCAGCTATTCTGCTCCTATGTGTGTGTGTGTGGATTTGTTCTTTGATGACATTCAAAGAGTGACAATATTACTGGGGGTAGACAAAATAAGAAGGAATGTGGATTCAAAAGAAATAAAAGGGCAGCAAATCACATCAAAAATAAAAATCTTAGATAATGAGTAGAGAGGGAAAGGCTATAGACATCTAAACTTAGGCCTTGAGATTTTCTTTGGCAACTTTTGGCTACAGTGCCTTTGACTTACCTTCCCAGACTAAAAGCAGAAGAAACAACATCAAAATATTGCAAGACTAGAAAACCAGAACTTCCAGACAAGTCAGGAGGGATACCATCATGCTTCAGTCTGGAAAATGAGATCAAAATTTGTGACCTTAGTGTAAAGCACCGGGTTTCTCAGTTTCCCAGAGAGGTTCAGTAGCCCAAGGAAAAGACTGGTAGAGCCTACATCACTCATCTCAGGGCTCTTGCCCTCTCGTGTTCCTAGCTCATGTTTCTCTTTTGTGTTCTTTGTATTTGCACTATCTTCAGAGGGATTTGCTGAGAGGGTGATTTTGCAGCATGGTATGAATGAGTGGTGCCTCAGCTCACAAACATAATTCTTTCCATGATTCTGGTGGCAAACTGAATCATGGTTAGGTTCAGTGTTGACTTTGTGGGGAAAATTTGATTCATTTCTTGTCCAATTTAGTTTGTGACCAGAATGCTGAAAAGAATTAAGTTTGTGAACTGAGGCACCACTCTACCAGAATCTAAGTGACAAGTGTGGTAATTAAGAATGAAGTACCAGTGGCAAGAGCAGAATGGAGTAAAAGATAGATTCCTAGGCTAAGCAGGTTGCTTTTCTTCCTAGAGAGTGCTTCTACCATATCTGTGAGGTTGGTCTGGAGTGGTAATCAGGTGTGGGCAGAAGAGACCACAGGTGAATACTTCTTTTTCAGGGAAGATACCAGATCCACACTGCTCAATCCGAGGTACTGTCCACTTGGGTCTGTCCCTGTGAGTAAATAGCACACAATGAAAGCTTAGTATTTGAGTGGAGATAATGGTCTGCGGGTTTTGGTAAGGAACATTTTATGTGTGACCAGAGCCTACAATGAGATTTGTGATGCTTTATTCCAAAGATGCTAGAGTTCAGCACCTATGTCAAAGCACCAACCAAAAATGAGAAAAATTAGGAAACAGAACTCCAAAGAAAATGACCTCCCAATGTCCCCAAAAGCATCAAATACTTCAAAGGAAAAGAAAGTGCTTGAAAAGATGTGGGAACTGTTTTCACTTAGGAAAATAACATACGTACACAGGCTGAATATTAGTTCCAGGAAAGAAAGGACCAAATTTTATTTTGTTGTCTCCTTGTTCACAGCCTTTTTAAACTGTAGTTTGAATTCAGTGGAGGAAAAATTTACTACATGTTAAATAGAAGCTCTTTTTCCATCAATTGTAAACTGCTTTCAATAGCTTTTCATGATTTTTAATTTTGCCAATGTGAAATTGGCAATCATTTATGGCTTATCATACCTGAGATAAGATTTCTGGAGACACAAGCTAATTCAGATGTAAAGTAATTTCTCTTAAAATAAAAGTTTTCTGCCTAAGCATAATGAGATTTATCTTGGCTCTTTCAGGATCTTGTAAATAAAATTAATGTCCCAAAGAAGACTTTCTCTATTCAAATCTTAAGGAGCCTAAAGCTGAAAAACAGTGCCATTCACAGTTAGGAGATCTTCGGTGCATACAGGAGCATTTATTTATAGGTAACAGGAAGATTGCAAGAAATTTTGATTCAATTTATTTATTTATTTATTTATTTATTTATTTTCTTTTTGAGACAGGGTTTCACTATGCAGTTCAGGCTGGCTTTGAACTCACTTTGTAGCCCAGGCTGGCCTTGAACTCGCAGCAATCCTCTTGCCTCAGTCTCCCAAGTGCTAGGATTACAGATGTGAGCCACCACACCCGGCCTTGATTCACTTTAAATATAAATAAACTACCTAAAAGCAGAATTTGCTGACTATAGGCAGAAGGAGGAAGGACCCTGGTCCTCAGTACAGTTTAGGTTGTATGCTTGGTTTAAAGATGGACTAGTGTAAGACAGGATATAAGCAACTAAAAATGGTATTTCATTTCTTCCCAAATCTTATTATAAGATTTACTGTCACCAGGGGTCAGAGCTAAGTAACTATAAATGAGTGGAATGAGGAGGACTGTGGTTCTTCTTACCCTTCAAATGTAGCTTTCCCACAACAGGAGTTGCTAATAGAAAGCAGAAACTTGCGTATGCCATCAAACAGACGCAGAATGCTGTCAGATTAGTCAGAAGCTCAAGATAGTAAAGTATTTAAGTCTTGAAAAAATGCCCCAAAAGCCAGCTTTCCAAAACGAAGGAAATGTTATATTTGTTCTTGTTCATAGATTTCTTTGGGTTCAAAGAGGATAGAAAGAGATTTGCTTCACTGCTTAGGATATTGTTTTTAGATTTGTGCATATTCATCTAAAAAGTTTGAAAAAACACCATTTACCATCACAATTCGATGAAGTTTCCAACATTGTCAAACCATGTAAAACTGGGAATAGAATACAGGTAGTCCTGCTGTAGAGCCCGTGCCCTGATTATCTTGTGTAACAGTTTTACTACTTGACACAAGTTACATAGATTTAAATTATCTACTATATCACCAAATTCACCCCTTTTATAAGAAACTCCTTTACTATATTAAAATACGCATACTCCAAAAGATGACAGTAATATGAAATACAAAATAAAAAATTAACTATCTCCATTTGACTAACTGATCCTCAAACTCTAGAGTCTTGAGATTGAGATAATGTTTAGGAGTCTTATGAACTATAAGAATTATATGCAAAATTATGGGTCCATAACTGTCTCTGTGTTCTCAGAGAGGTTTAGGAATCTACAATGGTAAATAGCTTCTGTCTGAGTCACTCAGGACATTTGGAAAAGGGGAGAAAAGGAGGTTGAAGATTGCATAATATCGAGTCCTAGAAACTGTGCTCATAGCTTCCATAAAGAAGTCAAACAGCTGACACCCACTGCTTGGCAAGGATGGAGAGATGTAAGGAGAGCTCACACTCGGTGAGTCCTTACCAAGTTACAGGCACTACGCAATTTATGTTTGCTAGCATAATTAACCCAGGCAGTCCGATTCTAGAACCTTCCCACTGGCCCACTTTGCAATGCTGCCTCATGCTGAGAAGGAGTTGAATGTGAGTGAGGTGAGTAGGCAGTGGGATTGATTTATCAGCTAATAATTATCACATAGATAGGGGATCTTTGACTTGATCATTGACTAACCCTCCCCAGGGAGACAGAGATATGTACCACTAACATACTTTATTGTTAAGTGCCACTAAGCGGCTGGCTGGGCTCCTAGGAGGACTAGAAATGGACAAAGGAGCATGGGAAAATGGGGGTGAAGAATGGGAGTCCATTAAGGAAAGAGTGGGTACAAACAGGGATAAGGCCAGAGAGGGAGTTTAACCTTCGTGAAACCAAGAGGAAAAACAATTTGTTTCAAAGAATCACTGTGCACTTAAATATTCATATATAGAGAAATTTTGATTGAAGATTTAGATGATGCAATGCCAGGTGCTAAAAATGGAACAGAGTACAAGGGACCATAAAGGTCTCCAGAGCAGAATAATAAAGACATGAAGGAGAACTCTTGAAAATTACATATTACCACATTTGCCTCCACTCCCAGGTGGTTCTTGCTACTTCTAAAGTGAAAACATGAGAGGCCAGGGAAGCCTCATACCTGGGCACAGAGGGTACAGTGTCAGTAGGAAGCACTTTCCTTTCCAGCTTTAGCCTGTGGTTCCTGCAGCCAGCTGGAGGCTATTGTTACTTTTTGTGACCTGTTGTGCCATGCAAAGACAGTGGCCTGTACAAGGTCATGCAGCTAATATGCAATAGTGATGTTGACCTGAGACCTGTCACCAAAGTTTGCATTTTGCCCATGACACACCAGTTCATGAAGGTTTGCTTCTGTAAAGTATCGGAAGAGTAAACAAATATTCAATGATGTCCTCACCAAAATGGGAATCATTATAAACCTGTATTAATTAACCATTCCAGAATCTGAGCAATAGCTGTCTTCAGGTCTCTGGATGCTTAATAGGCTTCAAACCTCTAGATGCTCTCTCTCTCTCTCTCTCTCTCTCTCTCTCTCTCTCTCTGTCTCACTCTATATATATGTAATATTTAATTTTTTGACTATTTTCTTCTAGCATCATTTAACTTTTTCCTTCCCTTTGCTTCTGTCATCAGTTGTATCATTAGGTGCAAAATCTCTTTGTATGGGTGCTTCTTCGTACATAGAATTTCAATTAAATAATTACAACATATAAAATCTTCATGTGGTTATTACGGGACACCTATGGTTTTATTTCTTGTACAAAATTTAAGGAAAATGTAGCATTATAAAAAGCCTGATTCTTTTCCCAGATAACTGCTCTAACCTGAAGTTCTCCAAATAGTTCTTACAGTTATCCAGTTAGGAGTATTGGAATAGCTCCTCTGAAAAGTTTCAAAGATTTATTAGCTTCCGTTTGGAACAGGTGCCCTGGAAGTAGCATGTTATATGAAAGATGACACACAATTTCTATTCTGCTTATTTCTCCTTTATTTCAAAAGTCGCTATATGAATGTTCACACACTTTTAAAAATATGATATAATGGAGAAACATAGAGGAGTCCTCTATAATCCACATTCTACTATGACCACTATTAGCCTGTTAGTGTATTGCCTCTGTCTTATTGCCTACTTTTAAAATTTGATATAGTAACACTAGATACTTAATTTTGCATTTTGCTTTTATCTGTTACTATAATAGTCTAAGTATTTTCCATATTAACATATAACCTTCAAAGCTGTTATTTAAGGAACAAAAAGTTAATATAACAGCTAAACGTGTCATAATTACTTGTTGAAGTTCCACTTGGTACCACTTAGGTTATTTCTACTTTTTGTCGTAAGTATTGGCTATGAGTACAATGCCTTCACCTATATATACTTTTTCACATATAGAAAAACAATTTTAAGTTTCTTGATATTAATGGGAGATTCTGGTTGCTAAAAAATTTAGGGTTAATAAAAGCTTATGAGACTAGAATAAATTGTCTAAAAGCATGGCACTACAGAGAGAAGTACTGTGCTGGATCCATTTAAAAAATTACAGTTGACTCATTATTACCATCAGAGCAATTAGCCATAGACTGAACCCTCTGAAGCCATGAGCTGAAAATGAACCTCTCCTCATTTAAATTGTGTCCGGGAGTTTTGGCTTGGCAACAGGAAAGCCAGCACATTCTAGCATCATTTAGCTTTTTCCTTCTTTTTACTTCTGTCATCAGTATCATTAGGTACATAGGATCTTCACTATTGTGGGTGTGTAAAAGCTGAGTTGTGCTTAACTATTTTCTGCAATATGTTAAAGTTATAAATACTGCAAGTAGATTAAAGTCTTATATAAGAACCCTAACTGATACAGAATACTAAATTGCTCTGCTAAAGTGTCCTACCAATTCACAGTGCCTCCAGAAGTGAGTGATGATGATACTACTCATAATTTTCACAAAGATTATATAGTATCATGTCTTCAACCTTTGATATTTTAAAGAAATATTTTTCTTTAATTAGTATTAATTTCATAAATTGACTAAATTTTTAACTGTACATTGTTTCTGGAATACATGTTTGTTCCTATTCTGCCCTTAATTTTTTTTCTAGATGCACTCCATTTTGAATATAATTCTTCACTGTCTCTGCCAAATTAAGGAGCCCATATTTCTACCTCTCAAGGGCCTTACTGTCATCCAGATGATGTTTACGCTTTACTTACATTGTCACCTCTTCCCAGTATGAGTCTTCTCTCTAGTGTTTTATGTTTTGCAAACTGCCGCATAACCCTTGTGATGCTCTATAAATAATAAATAATGAAAATCCTGTAGTCCTCTGCCAGCTGCCTTTGATCAGGACAGCTTTCAACTGACTTCACATGAATAGACATGAAAAGGGTAAAGAAGGGACCTTCTCATGGTTTGGCACTTTATCTGCAGTGATCAACCAGGCTGCTGACAGAAAGGTGTTAGAAAACGCCATGTTTTCTGGTAGACTCGGATGGAACAAAGCTCTGAATATCCAGGATTGTTGCTGTGAGATCTCTCTTAAGTGAGTTAATGAGTCAGAGGATTCAGTACTCATTGGTCTTACCTGTTTATTGGGAAAACCGCAGTTGTGTAGATATGTCTTACCTTAGTAATTATAAGCAGAAAGAGAGACGAAAAGTGGTTAGATTTTACTGTGAACTTTTCCACTATAGTGTCTGGTCTTAATTACATGAGGTGATAGGCTTATTAGCTTGATCGTGGTCATCATTTCACAGTGTAATCTAGCAAAATAGCACCTTGCATACATTAAATGTGCAAAATTTTTGTTTGCCAGGTATGCCTCAATAAAGTTGAGAGGAAAAAAACCAAAAAATTTAACCCATTTTTCCACCAATTTATAAAGAAAGAAAGTATCAGTTTAAGGCTGTGACCAACTGTTAAAACAATCAGTGAAGAAAGAAGGTACAGAAGAGAAAGAGAGAGAATAGTATGGAGAAGTAAAGGGGAAAAGTAGAAAAGTAGAAAAGAAATGAAATAGATATAATAGAGAATGAAAAAAATACTGCTGAAAAAGGAAAAGGAGATGAAAATTCTAGTTAAGAATAGGACTCATATAAGAAGAGAAACTCAAGCATCACAAAAGTGAGTATATGTTGTAATGCCCATCTAGTTAGATTTTACAACTCTGCCTTTCTGAACATATATAATTTTCCAAAACTTTTTTGAAATATTTCTTTATTTTATGTAATTTCTTTATTTCATGTAATATTAAGGAAATTGTAATGATGCACAAAAATAGAATAATATTTTAAAAATCGTGAAGTATCCAACTCCAACAGTTATCAATATATGGCCTAATCTGGCTTCATTTCCACATTTACTCACTTCCTGCTTCCTGTATTCTTTTCATGCAATTCTAGACATCATACAATTTCAAATATTTCAGTACAGAGTTCTAAAGCAATATATTTTAGAATGTGTAACCATGATACCATTATGCACATCTAATATGTAGCACTAATTCCTAATAACACCAAATCATCAGTTTTCAAATTTGCAAATATCTCAAAAACATTACTGTTTAATTTTTTATGCTAGTTTTTAAATTGTGGATTTTTTAGTTTACATTCACATAAGCCCCATGGAGATTGGTATATCTTTTAATTATTTTTTAATCTATAGATTCTCTTCCTAGCTCATTGTGTAGAAGCCATGTACAACAAGCATGGAAATAAACATGACGTTTATATTCATTTTAGGGAGTAAGTACATGCACATAACATATTTTGATTCTTTTTATTCCCCTTTCCCTCTCTTAAGTTTGGGTTTTACTCATCATATTCCAGTCTTGCTAGTTAACATGCTGCTCTCTCCTTTGGATCTCATAGATTGAGATGCTACCAAATTGAGGCTTGGTTTCTTGGAGGAGTGTGGGAGTAGTCAAGGCTATTTCAAAGGCCATATATTGTCCCACTGCTTTGTCTTTATTGAATGTTCAGTGCCTATAAATGTTCAGTGCCTATCTAGGTTTATTAATTTAGTAGAGTTTGCCAGTGATAATAATCTAATTCTATAATCCCCTCCTTATTATCTGAAATGCCTATAAAGAGAAACTGTCATCAAGTTTTCAGTAATGGGATGGGACACTTCTAATGGAAATGATAGGATAAGTGTTTTGTTTTTTCAGTTTTCCATGTTTGAAAATAATGATTTGATTCATTAACATCCTCTAACCTTGAGCAGTAAGAGTGTTTTTGTGTATCATTGTGAACTCATGGATGTAACTATAATTGATATTTCAGTTTTTTCTATTTCTTATCCCTGTTGATGCTCAAATTTTGCCATGTGCAACCAGAAGGAACCTATTCAAATGTCCTAAATCCTTTCAACCATGACTCTCTTTTGGATATTGTCTAATAATTTCCCCACAAAATACTATTGAGATTGTGGCGAGATTTTCATGTAGAGAGACGGGACTCAGAAGCTTTTTTCCCAGGAAACAGCTTTATTCCTGCTGGCACTGACTCTGTCTTATTCAAAGGATGAGTGCCAAACACGGCATTTTGTGCTCTTTTATATAATTTTTGTGTCTTTGTCTCCCTTATATGAGTGTACGCTAACATTTTACAGTCTGGTTGGGTATGTATTAGCATTCTACAATCTGGTAGGGCACCATTTGTGTTTCAGAGTTACATCAGAACTACTCATGCATGCACAGAGGCTGATAATGGCTACAAGAGGCCCTATCACAATTAAGGTGCAAGTCCTTCTCTTTCTTCCTCTTATTACTCAGCATTTGAAATAATTCTCTTTTGTTCTTAAATATGAAACAATCAGTAATCTTATTCTACTCCTTATATGCTCTCCCTATCTCTCCCCATTCCTTTTGACAATTATTTTCCTGCATTGTATATTATAGTGGCTATATCCACATTTACAGGGGTATTTGGAGAGATTTAAAAAATTTAAGGGGATAGATTCAAAATTTATGCCACTCCTCACTACGATCTTCCTACGACTTTCCTGTTTATTCTTTTTTAACTAATTTAATTTTTTAAATTCTCTAATTCATTGGCTCTAAAGGGCTCAGTTTTGAAACACTTTGAAGATGTTTTGGTTATTACAGTTATTAAGGAATCTTACAGTCATTCGGTGGGCTGAGGTCAGCGATATTAGATACTTATAAGGCATAGAACAGTACATTTGTAATTTACATTTTCAGAGATTTTTCATTAGTACATCCTACTTTAGTTTTCTGGATGACTCATTACCCTACATTTACATACTGAAATATATATTATCATAAAATAAAATAAGTTAATTGTGTTTATTCCTCTTTTCAGTTTCATATTAATTAGGGTTCATTTTTTTTTAATTATGGGTGAAATCTCATTTCAGGATACTAAAGTAAAAATTACAAAATATATGTCTAAAATATGTCAGACCATAAATCTGAGAACATTAAGAACTAAGAATCTGATTGATCTTTAAATCCAAATAACAAGGAAAAAGTATTATCTCTGGACCATAGCAGCTGCTCCACAAAGGTATTGATCCAAAAATAAAGGTTACAAAGAACACAAAGGGCAAGTTTCTTGTCCCTATTCACAGCGGAAGCAAAGCTCTTTAAAGGGTGAGTGAATGGTTCAAAGGAAGTTTTCTCTCACCCTACCTTCTGTGGAGAAGCAAATGAAATGAAATAATTAGCTGGGTGTGATGGCGCATGCCTGTAATCCCAGCACTTGGGAGGCTGAAGCAGGAGGATTGCCTTGAGTTCAAGACAAGCCTGGGCTACACAGTGAGTTCAAGGCCAGCTTGAACTACATAATAAGACCCTGCCTTGTAAAACTAGCCCAAAAAATGAATAATTGCATAGAAAAATCTAAGGAACAATTTTAAACACTTAAGCGTAGATCACCTATTAACCACTATATAATCAGGTTGCATATCATCAGTATATATGAGCTAATGTATATTGTTATAAGTCAGAACTCATTCAACCAGTAAAACTAATGGTTTTGAGCAAATATTGGAAATGAAATGAAATAAAATAAAAATTATCTCTGCATTAGTTCTTAAGCAGCCAAATTTCTTCAGAGTTTGAATGTGGCTGTGTTTAGCTAAAAACCTATCACCTTCTTGCTCTGTAACTCTAGATAGTGATGAAATTCCATATTTTTAACTTCTGATGTAACTCTGTAACATACATAGTGCCCTATCAGACTGTAGAATGCCAATGTAAGCCCAGTCAGACTGTAAAATGTTAGTGTACACCCAAATAAGTTTCCAGGTTGATGTTCTGAGTCAGCCATTCCCACTGTGTTCCAGACAAGAAACATCCAGCCAAATCATCAAGATAGTGGAGATACTTTTTTGAGTAAGAAAATTGCTGTGAGATTCCATTTATATGTCAGCCATGGGAGGGGGGTCCTTCAATGACCGACATATAAATGGAATCTCACAGCAATTTTCTTACTCAAAAAAGTATCTCCACTATCTTGATGATTTGGCTGGATGTTTCTTGTCTGGAACACAGCGGGAATGGCTGACTCAGAACATCAACCTGGAAACTTATTTGGGTGTACACTAACATTTTACAGTCTGACTGGGCTTACATTGGCATTCTACAGTCTGATAGGGCACTATGTCAGTCATTAAGTGAGTATCTAAGTAGAGTGTTATATAGTTGATAAATGGAGACACCAAGATGGATTATCAGATTGCATGCACTGTGTGGATCCAGTTGATAGACCCCAAAACTTGCCAATTTTCAATAGAGTTTTGACCTGGTTAACAGGATGGTCTATGCATTTAATAATCTTTTCATAGCTAAAATTCATATACCAAACCCAGTGAAATACTTAACTAATTTTTAGAAAAATATTTCCACTATTTTAGTGGTTAGGTCTTGGGTAGACATCAGTGCTTCGGAATGTTTTATTTTTAGTTATAATATATGGAATATCACGTATAATATAGCCCTTCAGGACAATCACGTCCATGAGGAAAGGAGTCGATTTCTTTTTTTCTATTCCCCAACATTGTGGACATTCACTGAATGCTCATAGAATTCAGTTGAATATAAAACTAGTAAGTTGAAAGAAGTGGGAAAAGTCTATAGAAAATACATAGCAATGTGGGAAGAGTGGATTCTTGAAACATTTATCCATTTAACAAATATCTGGGTGGATTTCACTTTCATTTGAGATCTCTAGATTGTACATACCAAAATTTATATGTTAGACATATTGGCCATGTACTTTATTTAACTTTCAACAATTTATATATTATTATCAAATAACTTGGAAAGAGTAAGAGATTTACCTAAGTTCCTAGTGACCTAACAATTAGGTGAGTTTGTGAAGGGGAGGAATCTTCAGACATTAGACCAACATCCAGTGCTTTATAAATGGAGTCTTATTTTATCCTCCACTTGGTTCCATAAAGAGGTTATTAGAACTCCCATATTACAAATGAGAATAGCAGTGAGTTAAAATCCTTGGTTAGAATCACAGAAGTATAAGTTGATAGACCTAGAATTTGATTCCAAAGATCCTAGACTTTCTTCCTATGTTATTTGTTATACCATACCAGAAGAGATGAGAAGGGCTGATTCTAGACATCACCCATGTCTTATTTTCTTGTTCTCTTGTTATTTTCTCCTTGTTTTTATTTTCAATATACTTACTCTTTTATAATCTTTAAGTAAATAGTGAATTTGTCAAGGGGAATTACCCAGTAATATTCAGTAAATTGGAACAAATGCTTGTAAACAAGAAACTGTTTGACTTACTCTTCTCTATTTCCTGTAGTATGATACCATTTCCAAGTATAGTAACCTTGAAAAACTTGTCTGCACAAGGTCTTTATTTTTAAGGACTTCTCCTATATGACACCTCAACTTCTTGCTACCTCTGCTATTGCCTTGGCATCTTTCTTACCTGTAGCATTTAGAGGACCCAGACGTCTCCAATATATAAAATTCAAGTAACTTGGATGTTAGAAAAAATAATCCAGAGACTCTATAATTTGTATTGTATTGAGTGGATACTAGCGTATAAAGGTAACTCCCCCAAAAAGTAGAACTTTATACCATCCCTCATTATACTTCATTTATGCCTATATGAAACAAGTGGAAAGTTAAGAGGTGCAGTATTAGTAATGAGAAAATCAAATCAGCTTTACAATCTGTGAGGTATGTACGTAGATAGCAGGTAAGAAACTAAATAATGATGAACCATCAGAATCAGATGCTTTCTGTCTGAGTCTTGACTAGATTCTAATTGGGTAGCTTGTAAGGGAATTTCCCATCAGTTAGTCAATGTGTAATTTTTGAGTATCCACAGCAGTTGCTCTCTAACACATTAACTTGCACCTAAAAAGTTAATTAAGACTCTAGATCTTCAGTTCTCACTGGTTGGGATCTACTCAATCCTAAGAGCTTCCTCTTTCACATGGTGGATATGAAAATATCTACTTTCAAAGCTAATGATCTTCTGGTCTCACAAATGTAAATAATAGAATATGAATATCTGATATCATATGAAATTCAAGACATGAATTCTGGCAGTTGCCAAACCTTTTTAGCCTGTTAGAGTTTCCCTTATCTGTAATAATAAAATGTAATTGACTAAATCTCCTATGAAATATAGGAGGGAATGACCAAAGTTCTGCATAATTTCCTCATAGGGATGGTATTACTTATTTAAAGTACCTAGATCTCGAAGAGTTACTTTGTGGCCAGTATCTTGCTCCCCTCTAATTCTTTATCTCATTTTCCTCTAACTTTCTATGAGTGACTTCTTGCCTATTGAGACTAAAATGTGAACCAAATTCTTGTTCTTTAGTTTTCCTAAATGCCACTGGGACAGGCACAAACAGCAGAATTCCATTGAATTTAGGGGGAAATGGAGCCATTGTCCCCAAAAAGCACATTTAAGTTTATTAGTAATAACATCCTTAATACAGTATAGAGGTTAGCTCTTTTCAATGGCTCATGCCCACTCCCAGGTCAGGGCTGAGCTACAAATGAAACCTTCATGAAAAGGAAAATAATCAGTAATATTGATTCTGTCTTATTTAAAGTTTAGCATTTTTTCCTTATGCATTTTTTGCATTAATCTTTTAAAAATATTGCACTAAAATGTTTAACTTGATTACTGAGGTTTTAGTGATCCTTTAAATTTTGCACCCAAGGCAGTGCCTCATTTGCTTCATCCTAGTTCCTGACAAGCTATCACTCATCATCTCAGTCCTTTATTGTTTGCCTAGGGAAACATTTTTAAACATTATGGTACATTAACGCCATATGGAAGACTTCATTAGAAATTCAGTAGCTCTTACATAGACCTAAGGAATATTAAGTTTTAATAATCACCATTTTGGGTAGAACTGTAGTTTCCAAAAATTATGTTGACATCTAGAGCTCTGCTACTGGAAATGGAAAAAGGGAATTATGTTAGTCATATTTTTGTCATGGTGACCAAAGTTAATTTACAGTAAAAAGGTTTATTTTGACTTATGGTTTCAAAGTTTTCAGTCCATGTTGACCTGGCTGCACTTCTTTTAGAGGCAGAAACATTATGATAGCAGGGTGTGATGGAGGAAAGCTGGTCACTTCATGGCAGACAGGAACACACAGAGAGAAAGAGCCAAATAGAAAAGACAGGACCAGGGACCCGATAAAGTCCCCAAAGCTGTGCCCCTATGACCTACTCTCTTCAACTAGGTTGTACCTCTTATTTCCATCATTTCCAACAGTGCCATTAAATCATGATTTTATCAGTGGGCTAACCCACTGATGGAATTAAGATCCTCACAATTCAATCACTTTTGTAGACACAAACCTCTGAACATAGCTTCATTGTCATCAAACCCTCAATGCATAAATCTTTAGGAAAAACTTCACATTTAAACAGTAAGTTCCTTATCAAATTAATGGATGCAATAAGAAGAGGCACAAAGGCAAACATAGAAAGGAAAACATCACCCACAGAGAAGAATAACATGCAATGATAGAGACAGATTGGATTTATGCAGCTGTAAGACAAGGAATACCAAGGTTTACCTAGAACCAGCAGAAGCTAGGAGGGTGAGCATGGCCCTGCTTTTATCTTGATTTCAGAAATCTGGTCTCTAGAACTATGAAAAAAATTTTCTATTGTTTTAAACCACCAACTCGTTGGTACTTTACAGTCTAGGAAACTGATATAATCACTTCTGCCTCTTAATAATTTTAGTGTCCACAGTCCAAAGACTAAAATCTGATCCCATTTCAGTTTTTCACAGCAGTCTATCTGTGCAAATGTACAATGGTTGTTGTTTTATTAATTAGGCTGAACAATGTAATGTTTCCTGTGTGTTTTCCTTACCTGTAAGATCATTTTGCAGGGTCAGTTTTTCCCAGTGAAATCATCTCTGGAAGACTTGAACTGAGATGTGGACACTGGTCCGCCTGTCGTGAAGCTTGCTTTCCTTCCTCTGCACAAGCTGTCTGTTGTACTACTTAAGTACAAGGGATCTCCCTGAAAGCCCACCACCTGGATTTGTCCTGTTTACCAAGAATTTTATAGCTTTTAATAGACTGTTCATAGCTTTCTGTTATTTCCTCATGTTTAACTTCTACCCAGCCAGGAACTTATTCTTTGTCACATTTTTTTAAGCACTTTATGTTGCATTTTGAATCTTTTTTCTTTTCTCATTGACTGGGTTTGTAGAAATAGAAACGACCAGAGATTATGCTCTTTCGAGGCACACAAGCATAATTTTATAGTTTCAGAGGCTGTTATTGTTATAAAATTCTTCCATGTTAACCACACAATTGAATATTTTATTTTATGAAATTTCTAGGAAATGAGACATGGGCAGAGGTTAACTGCGTACCATGTATGTTGGTGCCATTCATCTACGACTCTGTATAATTGGGCTGCAGAGTTTGGGATGAAGCGGCAGTTACGACACATTGATAGGAGGGTGTGGGTTGAAAGTATAATTAGTGAGCTTCATCAATTCCACCTTCACATTCACCTGTCAGAGATTAGGGAAGAGTTACAAGCAGTGATGAATTCAGGTCCCCTGAGCCCAGTGCACCTTCTGAACACAGATTTGTAGAAGGGTCAAAAAGATGGGCTCCTGCTTTGTCTTATTTTTCCATGAAATGCCATTGAAATTGCTAGACAACTCTTCACTCCTCCACCGGAATGAAAAAGAAAAGCAAAATTGAGTTCGAAGAACTTTGTCTACAATCCCAAACCATTCAGTCACCGAAAAATCATTGTTATAATTCAGTAAGGATATAAAGGATATAAAGTCACTTCTCTCATGTTTCTAATATCCAAGTGGGAAAAGCAATGCAAACAAGACTAAAATAGCAGAATTTATATAGACAGTAACAGAAATATATGAGAAATAGAATGGGAGGTAGATTATAGAGAGGAATCAAAGAAGGCTGCACCAAAGCAATGGTTTTTTAGTAGGAACCTGAAAAGGAATAAGACTTTGAAGGGCCTAGAAGTTGGAGCATCGAAGGAAGCTAGGCACTTTAAAAGCAAACCTGCCCAGTAAAATTATCTATAATGATAAAAACGCTTTGTATCTATGTTACCCAGTATATGGCTATTGAGCCCTGGGAACGTGGCTAGTGTGACTAAGAACTGAATCTTTGATTTTACTTAATTTCAATTAGTTTACAATTATACTTAAATCATTACTGAATATCTTACTGGATAGTGGAGCTTCTCATAAAAGAAACAGTATATACAAAAGCATAGAAATCTGAAAGCAAGGGTTATTGTCAAAGAATACAGGTGTTTAAAGGGATGGGGACCTGACCCTGACAGTGCCATAATAAGACCAAAAGTGTTGGTGAGGTCATACTGTAAATGGTCTTAAATGTTAGTAACATACCAAAGAGCTTAGACATTACCTTCAGGTCATTTGGTGCCATAAAAGTATTTTTGAGCAAGAAAGTGATATGCTGAAAGCTAATTTTTTATCATTACACTGGCTTTGGTTGTCTTTTATGATAATTATTTTGTATTTTGCATATATATCTATGCATGAAGACACTATGACCACTTGGATTGTAGACATTTTTCCCTCCCCACTGAAAACTCTGAGATTCCAGAAAAGGAAAATAACAAAGTATATAAGTAAGATCTTTACCTTTTGATACTTTTTCCAGTATTTTTTAAGCTGTTAAACAATTATGTGCAAAAGCCTCATTCAAGTGTTTTTCTAGCATGCAAACTTATTGAGAACATGGGGAACACAGATTTCTTAAAACAGAGAACTGACCTGCAGTTGTTTTTATCTCTAACCCTTACAATAGCATCTGGCACCCAAGTACTTGTCATATTTTAATTGTGAATATTTTCTTTTGTCCATCAATAGAGGAAAGCTTTGCATTAATAACAATTCTTCTCCCCTTCAAAATCACCCTCTTACCTGCCTTCTCTTATATATATTTTCTATTTTTAAAACAAGTCATGGTTATGCAATGAAGTAATAACATGGTATGGAAGACATGGTCATGTATCAAAGCTTTGGAACTCTGAGACTCTGGAGCCAGACTGCTCCACACTGTTCCAGGTCTCACTCTTCTCTTTCCTATTCATGTGCAAATTGGCAAGTGATGTGACCATTCTATGAAATAGAGATAATTGTACTTATATGATTCTTCAAGAATTATCTGAGTTTCTGACCTCTGATGAAGTAGTCAATAAGTGATTACCATTATCATTATAAATTCAAGCTGTTTTGGTTATTGCCTCTGCTCATGGCTTCCAAGGTTCCTATGAGGCATGCTGATTAATGTAAAGTCATACTTACTGATATTTATTTAGATTTGACAATGTATAAGTACTTCATTTGCCCTATCTTATACATCAACACCATAGGCAGATACAGTACCCACTTTATTCTTAAGGTCACTTTTATTCATTTATTGAGGTAGTTAGTAGTAGAATGATGATCCAAATCCTGATGAGGGTGCTTCAATGCCTACCTAGGTCAAAATGAAACCACAAGTACAGCGAAGGGCAGTGTGGTGCATAAGAAAAGGGGACAAATATTCCTGAGTGAAATACAAATTTTAAAGTTATCAGAAGAGACTAAGGTGGGAACAAAGATTACCTAATAACTAAAATGTGACAAACAAGTTCATACCCTCTCTATATTTGCTACAAAAACTTTCTAACTCTATGTTCTTAAAGATATTTTGTACATATCTAAACTACACATTATTAGTTGCAGCAAAATAAATTTTGCTCCTTATAATTTGGCTGTGTATCTTTAAAGTTGACAGGAAGCACCATTGCTTCAGAAAACCAGTTAAGAACTATTGTTCTTCTCTGCCTAGCTTGCCTTAGAATTGGTATTTGACTCTGCTTAGTGTTTGCATGTTGCCAGGTTTCTAGATCTCAGTGTGTATTTCCAACCCAAGATGGCTTCACAAGCATCAGAAATTTATTCACGCCAAGTGGGCACGCCTTTCCTCAAGTTCCCTAATAGATCTAATGTTCCAGCAAAGAGACTTGTATTCTGCAACTATTCTCTTTCTGAGCAGTTATTTTACAAGAAGCAGCTCAATCATTCTTTCCAGTGATTTCTATAGCCAATGCATTAGTCTTCTGTGTAATTAGAAAGGTTATTACTGTTATTTTTTATGCTCTGTAAAGATATTCAGTGCCATCCCTGCATTATAATCAGTCTTTAGAAAAAGTGTTATAAGCACTTCCCTGCTGCTGTTGCCTCACTCAGAACTGCAATGCACCAAGTGAATATGAATCAGCCCCAGTGCTGATGGATTTCCTTTGTGTAAGTAGGGATGCATGCCAAGTAAGAGCTCAAGTACTGCTGGGAATGTTTCAGAATTCCAGTTTAGTCCTACATGAGTGCGGCCATAGCAAGGGTGATTGATATTTTGATCTGCCAAGCAGCTTGGCCCTGTCTTCATGAAACATGCTCTAGAGATTGTCTAACAACGTGAAACCTCGCAAATCTGTGTTCTGCAGGAACATGACCTGGAATGGCCCCATAAATCAGAGAAACTTTTTCCAAGAGCTTGAAGAAAGAAAAAGACATTTTTGGTATATTTAAGTCTGCTGTATCAGCCTCTTAATAGTGTCAATGTCTTTTTGAAACTTATACACTCATGTGCACAGACTAACAATGAATGAAAACAAAGACTGGATCATTTTTTAAAAAAAAATCAAAATGGACTATTTCAGTATGATCTATTCTCTGTATTCTAATGAGATTAAGCACACAAAATGGTATTTTCTCCCTTAGTTTCCACCATAGTCTTCATTCTGTGGCCAGCACGTGGTGGGTATTCATGCCTGGTGAGACAATGCCCTTGACAAAGACTAGGTAAAGCACAAGGAGTGGTCACTGTGAGCTGGATGAGTCAGCCACAGTTGGCCTGTGTGTGAAGTGGCAGGAGGCCATAATTTAAATGAGTTTAACTGGTCGACATACTAAAAATGTTTTAGTACATAACGGAGTTTATGTCAAGATTGGTATCTGCTTGTGGCTTCACTTTTTTAGCTTATCAAATATAATATCCCTAATGCACATAAATTTAACTCAACCTTTGAAAATCCTGCTGGGCATGGTGGCTTATGCCTGTAATTCCAGCACTCAGGAGACTGAGGCAGAAGGATTGTTGCAAGTTTGAGACCAGTCAGGGCTACAAAGTAAGCTTAAGGCAAGCCCAAACTGCATAGTGAGATCCTTTCTCAAAAAAAAAAAAAAAAAAAAAAAAAAAAAAAAAAAAAAAAAAAAAAAAAAAAAAAAAAAA